>CAKAOH010042320.1:47704-72425 GCA_916701665.1 Sebastiscus tertius | reverse complement strand
TGGATGCATGATGAAATGTTGGCTGTGATCCAAACACACACCTCTGACCCATGATATATTCCTGTGCTACTATGACAAAACCAAAATGTGAAAACCTTTGACTCTAATATGTCAACAAAATTTCAACAAAACAAATTTTTATACATCAAATTTCAGAAAACTTGTAATACAAAAAATAATAACCTTAATGCAAGTAATCAACTGGGGAAGTTTCATGCTGATATCTATTATAGTTTTTACCCTATTCACCTGTAGTGTCTCCCCTTTAAGCAGTGGCCATTTGTATGGAACACTCCATTTATGCTCTAATTTGCTTACGACATATTCACGTGTAAGTTTGTATTTTTCACTTCTCGTAGCATTGACGGTATGGTGAAGGTTGGAAACCTGAAGAAGCACATGGAGCGGTTCAACGAGGTGGTGAACGGGCTGAAGGAGGGCAAGCAAGAGATGGCCAAACAGGTCAAGGAGCTGGCCGCCTCCGTAGACGCTCTGTTAGCAAAGATAAAGGTGAGTCTGGGTTCACCTCGTTCACAGAAACCCCGAGGGTTATTGCTCTATTGTGATTGTAAAGCTGCTCATGTCGACATTTTTACAGCACAATACAGTGTGAGCAATGCAACATGTTGCTGTTCTTCTTTATGGTTCTCTACATAGTAGATGTTCCTGGCACAACCAGCCCTCTCCTGTTCTACATTATGCCCTTTCCCTAAGTGTGCTTTGCCCTTTTCTCATTCTTTCTCTCAGAATCAATATTTTCAATCACCTCAGGATAAAAAAAGAAGAGCTAGGTAGAAGAAGAAATCCTCTCGTCTCCAATAATATAATTTAGAGAGGCTGTTTTGCTAAATTATCAAACTTGGTTAGTGAAATCCCAGCTCTCCCTGTGCAATAAGCACCCGTCTTATTGGACCCTGTAGGTGCGGCAAATCATCACAAACATGTCCACATGCAAGCCAGACGTCTGCGTGCTGACTTCTTAATAGTGTTGATTTCCTGGACTCTGTAGTTACCTTTATGCAAACAGATATGATTAGAGGGCTCATAGGTTCCTCGGGGTGACGCACCTTTCTCTCGCTCTACGCCAACCAGCCTCCGCTATCCTCCTCTGTTAGCATATTAGCAGCCCCACACTCGACACTCGACACTCGTGACGTCCTGAGTGCTCCGAAATTGCTCCTGGCGTGGCGTCTCTACATGAATAATGCATGAGATGCCAATGGCTGTCATTCAGACCTCCATACATTGGGGACAAGACCTTGTCATCTTCCCTCCCTGTGCCACTGTTAGAGACTCACTCTAATGACTCTTCACAATGCGCTGACCTCCTCTCCCCCCGCTGATTGTCTGACAAGTATAGTGGGGAATTGAGCGTCGTGGCTGCAATGTGCAAGTGACAGTCACAGTGTCAGTTAGTCTTCCCTTGTTGGTTGTGCCATGGTAACGGTGGAGTGTGTGCCGAGTCGGGCTATAAGTGCACTCGGAGTCTCGAAAATGTTCCCTCCCCTGAAAGTAAACTAAATTGTCGTCAAACTAATTCAGATTTAGCATATTAGCCATCCTGAGGTGCTGATAAACACTTATTAATTCAAGGCAACTTATGGCTTTGAACTCCACTGAGGAAGAAATAAAAAAGTATTTCTTTATTTTGCGACCTGTCATTTTTGATTTTTCTCTTGACCCCTATAGGCCACAGCGATGACCCGAAAAGAGATCGACACGGAGTACCAAGGGCTGGTGAAGCGCTCCGAGCAGCTGCTCTCCTCGATGCAGAAGAAGAAGCAGGAGGAGGAAGAGAGCGAGAGGCTGAAACACATCGAGGAGGAGATGGACAAAGAGAAGAAGAGGAGGGAGAAGGAAGAGCAGAGGCGCAAACAGGAGGAAGATGAGAGAAAACTGTAAATGATGTAGACGTTTGAGTAAATGCAATGGTAAAACTAGAAGTTGTCCGTCGGTCTTAATAAAGATTTATTTTCTCCAAACATTTCAGGAAATCAGAGATGGAGCTGAAGAGGAAGCAGGAGGAGGAGGATAGAAAAAAGAGAGACGAGGAAGAGAAAGTAATTCAGGTTTGGACCACCCTAAAATATTATGTCTACTCTCCTGCTGAAAACTTGTGAAGCCCGGGGCAGACAGATGACCTGGAAAATGAAAACTACCATATATTAGGTTGAATATCAAGTATCATATACTACTGTAGGTAGATGTAATTTATTTTAGGTGCACATGTTTATGAACTCATGGCTCCCTGCAGTCTCTTCTAAGCTTCATGTTTACTTCCGATGAGGTAACTGACCCTTACACCTCATACCCAGCCATTATAATCACATTTAAGTAACATGGTTTCCTAGTCTTAATCCTAATCCTAGACTGAGCTGGTCAGTTTCTACAGTATAATGTAAGGTATTGTTTGTGGAGAAATTAATCCCGTCACTGGATTATTATGGTTTCTCCCCCTAATTCCAGGTTAAAAAAAGACAAAAATAAACTGAGCGATATACTGGGTTTACCGCAGAAACACATTTTACAGGAATAGAGATTGGGTTTGAAAAACATTTCAGTAGAGTACCATCAATTTATGAAATTAAAGTGTATGATTGTGTACAAAATGGCAATAGAGCTAAATCAACTAGTCAATTAATGGATTAGTAAATCAACAGTTTTGTCTGAATCTCTTTCGACAGTACTGTATCAACTTGAACTCATCAAACTTTTGATGAATGGTAAATGGACTTGCATTTATATAGCGCTTTTCTAGTCTTCCAACCACTCAAAGCGCTTTACACTACAGGTCAGCATTCACACACCGATGGCTATGCCTTACAGCAAAGGAATCGTCATTGGTACCAGCCGTGTCATACTATCTTGTCATGAAAGAGGTTAAATAACGTTCCAAACTTGCTCTACTGTAAATGTTGTTGACGAAAAACTGGCATGGCCATTTTCAAAAGGGTCCCTTGACCTCAATGACCTCAAGATATGTGACTGAAAATGGGTACCCACGAGTCTCCCGTTTACAGACATGCCCGCTTTATGATAATCACATGCAGTATGGGGCAAGTCAAAGTCAATACATACACTGACAGCACACACTGAATCCCATGGCTACTAAGAATGTAGTATAAAATATGTGTGTTTTGTAGTTATTAATGGGCAGCGGGAAAACAATCACTGCAAAACCACCATTATGGTTCTAATGTTCCCTCTCAGACTCTGCCTGCGCCGTTCATTTGGTCTCCCACGACAACAGCAGGGTCATGACATTGGTCAGATTCCCAGCGGGTTGCCCACAGCGTCTTGATTGATGGTTCCACTTCCTGCCCAGTTTCTCCTAACTAAGCTACTTTACTTTACTATCCTGTATTTTATTATAGCGCCTTTTACTCTCATCTACACTTTGTCACCTTTATCCATCTCTGCCTGTTTCACTCACTCTCACTTTTTTGTGTAATTGCTATTTCGTTCCATTCCTTATCACTACACACACACCTGTTCCTCCTCGATGTTGCCATTATATCTCACCTTTCCTAACCATCCATTCATCCATCTGTTACACGTGCATCACGCCTTCTGTATATCTAAAGCCCTTTTTATTCAACCGAGGCCAGTTGGACATTTGCATGCTGTCATTTTTTTTTTCCTTTCTAGTAGTGAGACAGTTGACACCAGGCTGTCATGAGCCACATGTCTCAGGAGACTCTCTGCAGAGTTTGTTTATCCACTGCTCTAAGGCTCAAAGCTGCAGCAGTAAACTTTCTAAGGGTGTCTGCTGTGACTTTGATGGGATTTTACTCTGTTCTCTGCTATTTTCTGCTGTGTCAAAGGTTAGTTTATCTGGCTCCCTTCAAACTTTGTATCATGATGTCTTTCAACCTAACCTTATTTACTGCACACCATCCAGTCATCAGCTCTGCAATATTGTTTTTGTCTTAAAGGGGAACCTCACCCAATTGAAGACTTCCAATTCGATCAAAGTAGTGTAATTAATATTCGTGAACATGAACAACCTCTGGAATTGTTTTTTTATGCATTTTTTTCAGTGGGATACCTCTGGGTTTGTAAAGTGAAGCCAATGCGAAGTGCTTTAAACTTGCATTCTTTCTAACAGCCAGCAGGGGGCGACTCCTCTGGTTGCAAAAAGAAGTCTGATTGTATAGAAGTCTATGAGAAAATGACCCTACTTCTCACATGATTTATTACCTCAGTAAACATTGTAAACATGAGTTTATGGTCTCAATCGCTAGTTTCAAGTGTTCTTCAATACAGCATGATAAATAACTAAGTAAATTATGGTCCCATTTAGCGTCAAATAGACCATAAAGCAGGAGATGCTGTAGGGCGTGGCTACCTTGTGATTGACAGGTCACTACCACGGCGTTGTCCAGTCTAGGAGTTGTTTGCGTTTTTGTTGTAGAACTTAAACTCTTTCACAGTGTGTTTTCAGTTCATGAAAGTTAATTCTAACCTTTGTGGTGGCTCGAAATAGTCTCGTTCACATTCGGTTGTACTGGCTGCAAAAAACCAAGATGGCAACGGCCAATATGCCGAACTCAAGGCTTCAAAACCGTAGTTCGCAAACCAATGGGTGACGTCACGGTGACTACGTCCACTTCTTATATACAGTCTGATTTTTTTTCCAGGATCCTCTTGTAAAATGTGAGTGAAGGGGTCATGGGCCATAGAAAAAATGGTCAAATTCACTGGGAGACTGCCAATGGAAATGTATGGGATTTAGCATAAAATCTGTGTAATTTTGAGCCGAGCATGCAACGGTGTCTACAAAACCTGCTTGCACTAGCTATAAAACAGCTCAACTTTCACACCGAGGCCATCACAATTTTAAGTTTTGGTTCTCTTGCTTCACCTGGACCATATATCCCAGCTGCTGATTGGACCATCCTACAGTATGAATAATATATTATTAACTGGTGGAGAGCCATTCATATTTAAAGCTCCACAGAGAAAAGTATCCATTGTGGACTTCATTAGTGGCTTAGGAGATAGGAGATGCATATATTTTAGATACACATATAGATAGATACAATATTTATATAATAGTCTGTTCTATTGAAAGATATTTATGTTCTTTGAAGTGAAAGATAAAAACCTGAAGTTTGCATCTGGGACAAACTTAGAAAATATGTCCCTACTGATTGTTGTATAATGTTTATCTGTATGCCTTGTTGTGTCTAGACAAAGTAAAGCTTCATTAGCAGCTCTACAACCTGAATAAATATGTCTAATCAGGCTTGGGCACACAGCGGAGCTTTAATTGTTTTGACGGGTCTGGCACAGTAGCCTGTTTAGACAGGATCTAGGTTTATGTAGATTTTATAAAGTCACATTAAAAACCTGCTATGTGTGCGTTTACAGGCGGAGTTGGAGATTCAGCTGGCTCAGGAGCGCGAGGAGCAGGTCCAGCGCACCACCATACTGGAGCAGGAGAGACGAGACCGAGAGTTAGCCATGAGAATCGCTCAGAGCGAGGCTGAGCTCATCACTGAGGAGGGGCAGCTGGACCCAAGCCTGCGCAGGTATTCTATATATGTGAACACAATGCATACCTTTGATATACAGTATACTGCTTTGGTGCAGTGCACAGTGAACAAGCAACAATAACCTCCTGTGTTTTCTCCCAGTGACGAGACTTTTTCAGATCTTCCTATCTCTTCGTCTACAGCCAGAGCCATGTAAGATATCGGCACAGGTTCCTAGAACTGCCCCCTGTCCAAGTGTCCCTATAACACCAACAATAATCACTCACTGCCCCACTGTCTGTCTTATCCTCTGTGGTAGTCATGCACGTCTCAGCTCCTTAAAGGGGACATATCATGCTCATTTTCAGGTTCATACTTGTATTTTGGGTTTCTACTAGAACATGTTTACATGCTTTAATGTTCAAAAAACACATTATTTTTCTCATACTGTCTGTCTGAATATACTTGTATTCACCCTCTGTCTGAAACGCTCCGTTTTAGTGCCTGTCACTTTAAAACCACCTCCGGAAAAAAGCTCAGTCTGCTCTGATTGGCTTGCGACAAAAATATGGTGCACCTTTGCAGGAAATTTTTCATAGTTCTAAGAACGCCCCTTTTTATTGTGTTCACACCGCAAGAATAGGAACGATCGTAGTTTTTAGAACGCCATTTTGAGCTCTTGTGTCAGAATAGGTACTCTCCCAGCACAAGAGGAAATGTGGGCGACGTGAGCAATATGAATGACGTAACTGTACTGTCGAACATGTGAGCCAATGCAGCACCGGCAACCGCCTTTTTTACAAACCTGTTAGCCGTGTAAACAACAGACAACACAAAACACAGACAACAGCTCGTAAGGAAAATAATGGAAGAAAACAGGGACAAATGGGCCAACAGTGAAGTCCCGACTTCCGAAGTGAATCCGTTCATGAGCGCACGCCTATTTAGCCAAAGAACGAGTGAGTGCCGATGTTCAGCGAGCTAACCCAGTAGCACAAATCACACCCACTGAGCTGAAGAACTTTAGCCGATTCAAAGTGAAATAGCAAACAGTACTTTCGTGACGGCTATTTTGCTTGAGTTTATATGATTGTGGCATGTAACAGAGTTGTTTATTTATTCTTATATTATATTAAAAGCTGAGAGCTTGTGAAACGTAGCAAGCTAACCGCTTGCCGATCTCCCAGCTGGAAATGTGTGCATGCGGCGCTGGCCGGCTTGCGTCACTTTAGCGTTCCTATTGGTTTTAAACAGAAAAAAGCCCTTTGAAGTAGTTCTCGGAGGAGCTCCCCAGTGGGCAGTTCCTCTCAGGGAGTCACCAGAACTGATTGGTCCGAATCGCCTACGTATATTCAAATGAGTCTGCATGTGACATAGGAAGGGGAGCCAAATCTGAATGGCTTGTTGAATCACATGTTTTCTGATCTATGCAATCCACAAATAAACTGACTGGGTTGTCTTATTTCACAGTTTGTGGATTGGTAGACTCTCCAGATACCCAAATGTATGTACACAAGCACTGAAAAAAATTGAGCTTTTCATGATATGGCCCCTTTAAAATAGATGCCGGATAATACCAGCAATGCAAAGCCAACAAAAAAAAATCCTTTGATTTTAAGAAATCAGTCAAATTGAATGTCTTGTCTGTGTTATTTCATGTGGCATGAATCATAAGATATGCCATTTAGAGGATGATTATATGTGACAGTTGCACAAATGAAGATGGCGCACCGATTAATGAGAGGTGGATCAGAATGTGCAGCATGTGATCTTTTTTCGCTTCTCTCATCTTAATTGGCTCTGCATGAGTCTGCAGCGGATAAAGCTCGTCTGTGTCCTTTGCAGTGCTGGTGCACAGAACGAGCTCATGAGATTGACTGTCTATGTGCTTCCCCTGAATCACACATTGAGTTGGTATAAATCTGTTAGGGTGTTCATGTCCTCTGGATACATGTGTAGTTTATATCTGGTTTTATAGCAGGTAACCTTCAATATTCATCCCAGCTAGGTTTCAAAACACTCAAAATCACCCTCAATCAGAAAAGTTAAGACAGCACTGGAAGTCTGAAAAGGGCCTGAGGATCAGCGTATCTGGCTGAACCTGCTAAAATGAGGATCAGAGTACCCTGAGTGTTCATTTCCTCCCCTCTCTTAAGGCCTAGAGAAAGGGCGTTGTCGCACACTGATTGGCCGAGAGGGTAAATACACCAAGCTGCTCTCAACTCTTAATTAGGAGTCATTCCTCACACCCTGCTCAACAGGTGATCTGAATAACCTCCAATCAACTCAGGGGAACTGTGACATTCAGCTAAAACTAATTCTGAAAAGGGAAATGACAGAATGACGGACTGCTACAACTCTACTGTACTTCTAACTTAAATCTCATGAATGATATCAGTGGCTTTTAATTGACAATATTCAGATTTTTCTTACCACTGCTATAAAATATGTAATGTACTATATTTACAGTGGTACAAAATGATAGGCTACTATATTTATTCACTAGGGTTGAGTGAGTTCAGCAGTAGTGTTGACATGCTCTACTGTGTGTATTAAAGCTAGGGTTGGTAATGTTGAGAAACCAAGAGTACCCCAGATTTAAAAAATTATCCAACTGAAAAACCGAGCCCAGTGTTGCCAACTCTTTTCCAATGAAAGTGACTAGCAGCAGTCCTGGCGGCATGGACGGACCCGCCCACCGAGTCACCTGTACCCGCCTTGGACGCGCCTCTTTTCCAAAAGACGGACTGGTTAAATGTAGTGGATATTACACGAACACAGTGATACCAACTTGGTGACTTTCTTGCTGGATTTAGCGACTTTTCAGACCCTTTTAGTGATTTGCTGCTCAGAGTAAACTCAATCAGCGGCTCCCCCTCCCTTTTCTCTCTCGCTGTGCATACGCAGGCAGGAGTGAGAAGGTTACGAGTGTAAACAACAAACATGGCTATTGTTAGTACTCACAGTGAGTGTGCTCGGGACGGTCTACCTGTCTGTCCTGCGACAACCGCAAATACCAGATTTCTCCTTTTTTTCAACAAATATAACAACAAATGTTTCTAAAATCTTTACCAACCCTACCTTTAAGGGAAGCACGTAGCAGGTAATAAGTTACGTATGAACAGGAACACAATGCGTAGTACTGTTCCCATGGTTACCTACAGTTTAATAGACACTAGGTGTGTTCAAAATCACTCCCTTGTTCCCTTACTCACTATTCCCTATTTAGCAGTCAACCCTCACTGATTGATTTTCCATAACCCCACTCTGTGTTTAAAGCCAGAAGAAGAAGTTCTCTCAAAGCACTGCACGGTCTTATCTGCAGGTCAAGTGAGCACAAAATTACATTTGATCCGATAGCCTGTAATCTTGTCAGTGTTCGCCATGTTGCATGTCTCCTACTATCCCCGTGAGTCAGCTGACCCCTGGAATCCAAAAGGAGATCCGTTGCAAGAAAGAAGCTCTAAAGGTCACGTGTGTTACGTGTGCACACCGCTGAGCTTAAACACATTAAAGCCTGCGTGCAGCAGAAGGCTGGCATCGCTGGCGTATAGTAGCGAGATATCCGCCTCCTCTCTTTCTACAACCATCCATTTCCTGTTTCACATACTGCCAATAGCAAAGCACCCGGCCATCGCTTCACTTCCACTTCTTCTTCTTCTTCTTCCCTGTCCTCGGCCCCGGTTCATCATCCCCGTCACACGCTGGCACACGTCTCAGCCAGACTGATCCTGAATCATCTTTCCAGTCAGTATGAATTATAAATGGTAATTGTAATCTGGCTGATGATTCGCAGATCAGTAATCCTCTTCTCTGAGACATTAGCAGCTATGCCGACTGTAAATAGAGGAGGTAAATCCTTCGCATTATTGAATTAGCAGCCTCAACTCAGCAGGGAAGCTGGAGACGGCGCGTGGCTGACATGAGCTGACGCTCGCTGCGGCCGTCATTTAAGTAGCTGAAGCTCCGCAGCGCACAGTTTGATTCACATATTATAGACTGCATCATCTCTCATTCCTGTTAAAATAAGCCGGCATCTGGCAGGTTGTAACATTAGAAGAGCTTTGCATCATTTTAAGTGGAGTTGAAACAGTAGGCTGCGATGATGTGGACAAACTCTGCTCTTCAGCTCCAACGCTGACCGGCCTCTAATGTGAATTTAATCAGCTGAGACAATGAGGATGGCTTGAAAGAAGCGAGGTGTCCGTTTTCATTTCTCACTAAGGGCGGTGAACTTAATCAATCCTGTTTTCCCTTTTAATATTCACGCATTTTGTCTGCCACTGAAATTCCACATCACACCACGCTTGAAAAGTGATTACATCCAGTATAATTACACATCAGATGTTGCTCTTAGTGCTGTGATTCTGCTGTTCCATTAGAAATTGACACCTCCCTGATTGTAAAATTATATTCAGCGCCTTTACTCCCACCTTGTCTCACTCTTACCTGTCTTCACACTCACCTTCTTTTTCTTTTTTTTCCTCCTCCCTCTAACACACCCACGTTCATCTGTTCCTTGCCTACAGGGGTCCTCTGGTGCAGGCAACCAAAGCTGCTGCCGGCGTGAAAAAGTATGACCTCAGCAAATGGAAGTATGCTGAGTTGCGAGATGTCATCAATACTTCCTGTGGTGAGAAATCCCGTGCATGATAAACTAAATAGAGTGTGTGTGTGTGTGTGCACTGAACTGGACGTTACAAACCAGTGGGCCACTCCGGGGTCTGGAAAGTGAAGCCAATGCAGGAGTAAACTAATTCCTAATTGCCAGCAGGGGGCGACTCCTCTGGTTGCAAAAAGAAGTCTGATTGTATAGAAGTCTATGAGAAAATGACCCTACTTCTCTCTTGATTTATTACCTCAGTAAACATTGTAAACATGAGTTTAAGGTCTCAATCACTAGTTTCAAGTCTTCTTCAATACAGCATGATGTTATTTAGTAAATTATGGTCCCATTTAGAGTCAAATAGACCATAAAGCAGGAGATGCTTTAGGGCGTGGCTACCTTGTGATTGACAGGTCGCTACCACGGCGTTGTCTGGCCTGGGAGTTGTCCGTGTTTTTGTCTTACAACTTAAACTTTTTCACAGTGTGTTTTCAGTTCATGAGTAAGTAAACTATAACCTTTTTGGTCGCCTAAAATTATTTATTCTGCGTTTGGTTGTACTTAGCTCCACCCTCTCGTGTCACTTCTGGTTCCAAAAAACCAAGATGGTGTCGGCCATAAACCAAGATAGCGATGGCCAAAACAAAGAATGTATATTGCCAGGAAGTGAAAGTCAATCTTTTGTTCCATTGCAACATCAGCGCCCAGCAGCAAAGCTACGCTCTCGCCATTTTGGACTGAAAGCGCCTTCCGGACGCCAGTAAAATGTCCACCTAAAGAGTGCTGTACAAAATGATTTCTATTATATTGTCATATTCTACCAAAAATGGCCTGTGTTGAATAATAAAATATTATATATATAATAAGCGTTTTCAGTCCAAAATGGCGGCAGCAGCTGTCGTCAAAACAAAACACAGGAGTTTCATCTCTTTGCTTCTATACTCTTTGGCCAAAACGCCGAACTTGAGGCTTCAAAAACGGCAGTCCCCAAACCAATGGGTGACGTCACGTTCACTACGTCCACTTCTTATATACAGTCTATGATACAAACAGATCAAGGTTGTAGAGCTCTTAGTGAAATAAGTGATACTAACTATTTTCCCTCCTTCATTCAAAATGTACTTACAGTTTTCAGCCCCCAACATTAAATAATTCAGCAGCAGCTCATGTTTTGGCACTTTTGGTCCCCAAAAACGTTTTTCATCTGCACTCTGTGTCATGTTTTGTTGAATAGCCAAAGCGACCGTTAAAAAGCTGAGGCTGCAGCTGTACAGAGTGTGGACACGAGATGTCTTGCCTGAAAAAAAATCAAAAGAGCGATCCGAGGATGTTTCCCACAGCTGCTGCGACTCATCAGCATGCGTTTTATTGGTGGAGAGAGGAAATTATCACCATTACTGCTGCCCTTCCTAGTCATTCCCAGCCAACCCTCTCCTCAGTCAGCGTGAAAAGCAGATGCCTTTGTGCCTCCACACTTGTCGATGCCTTTTCTAATTGCCACTGTATACAGTGCTCTGATCAGTGTGTGGGACTCTGATATCCCTTGTGGGATTCCAAGGACATCTGGCTAATTTGTGGAACCCATTTGCTGTGGTAGTGATACCAAAAAAGCTGTGTTTGAAATCTAACTGATTATAGCCTTATGTTGACTAAAAGCACTGTACGCTGTGAATGTTTGCTTAGTATTTCATTATAGGGACGAAAACATAGTGCTAAACTCCTCATTATACTGTGTTATAGTTTATCATCAAAATTAAACATGCTGTTGTTTCACTTTATTCCCTAAATGTAGTGGTATTTGAGGTTGTTTCCAGTTTGTTTTATATATGATTCATCTATGGCTTCAAAATCACAACACCAAATATTACAAACTACCTTATACTTCTGCTCCTACTACTACATTTCAGAGGTAAATATTGTACTTTTTACTCCATTGCATTTATTAGATAACTTTAGTCCTGGTCCTAGTTACTTTTAAGAGTAATATTTGACATAAAACACATATGACAAGCTTACATATAAATATAGAAAATACAATATATTGCGTAAGATTAAACCAGTGGTTTCCAACCTTATGAGGTCACACGTACATTTTACACGCTTCATTTTAAGGGGTCTCAAGACAAAAAGGTCAAGAACCACAGGACTAAATGATTAACTGAATAATCTACGAAATAAAGGACATTTTAATCAACAATAATGGTAAGTTGGGATGCATAAACACAGGATTTATAATATGACAAAAAGCAAAAGCTAAAGATATTTTGGTTTCTGGTTATTACATTTTTGTAAATTTTTTCTTCAAGTTCAAGACCTTTAATTTTCCCCAAGGGGCAATTGGTTTCACCGTAAACTTGAAAGTTCAATACTAAATCAACCTCGTTAACATTTTTAAATAAATAAAATAATATAATTTCTTTGGATGCATATGGAATTGTTAATTTCAAGCTCTTGAAATCAAATTTGTCCAGGGTTGGACTTTGTGTCCAGTGACAGAGACCGGTCAACATGAATGCTTGAGATGGAAGTCATACTTGTGTGTCTCATCAGTCTTTGCTTGTTGCATTTCTTTGAGTACTCACTGTTGTCATGATGTTTTGGACAGACATCGAGCTGCTGGCGGCCTGCAGGGAGGAGTTCCACCGCCGTCTGAAGGTCTACCACGCGTGGAAGTCCAAGAACAAGAAACGTACCGATGACGGAAGCGATCAGAGGGCTCCGAAATCTGTCACCGACTATGGTTAGCAGAGAGATTATTCCCTGTATCACCCTTTTCGCTCTATCTTTATATTCACAAACACAGCAAATAAACATACCGTACATTTCACACATTCCCACCTCACCTCACCCCAGGCATATTAAGTTACAGGTGACGAGTGTTTAGTTTCTCCACTTTTCACCTCTCGCTGTCATCGGCAGGGAAATAATGACCCGCACACAAATAACCTGCCTCTGTTTCCTAACATTCAATTAGCCGACGAGATGCCAAGGCCTGAAAATGCAGCCGCCTTCCGTCTGGCTCTGTCAGAAATATTTGTTCTAATTAGCAGAGTAAGTGCCAGCCATGCCTCGTCGGGTTCAGTATAGCTGCTGGTGTGACAGCTCGCCGCTCTGCTCGTTTCATTCTCAACTCAACCGAGCATGGGCTGTGCCACAAACACGCACAAGAAATGTTATTTAGCTGCTTTAAAGCTTACCGGTGCTCCGCATTTCCCTTCATCTTAAAAAACAAATATTAAGGTTGATGGGGGAAAGGGAACATTAGATTCACCGTTGCTTTGACTTTCACTATATTTACCCGCTTTTCTCTTTTGATATGATAGCTCCTGAAAGCCGTACTGGCTGCGCTTTGTTTGCCTCGTACTTGGATCCTGTTCTTGGCCTCTGCTGATGCAGCAGGGGTCTTACCAAGGCCATTTCATAAAAAGGCTTAAAGCTGCTTTTCCATGTGATATTTACAGGACTTCCTGGGTTTTTGATCTTGTATGTTTTGAAAGCTTTATACTTTGTTTTCTGCCACATTCAGCTGGTTCTGTGCTGTTAACAAAATACAAGTATTATATAGTTATTTTAGACCAGATGCTTTTTTGTGAATGCTACTCTGGAAATAAATAACTTAATGTTCACACTGCAGCTGAACAGAACCCGGCTCCTCCGATGACGGCCCAGCATCAGGAGGTGGCCATGAACCGCCAGCAGCGGTATTTCCGCATCCCTTTCATCCGGCCCGCAGACCAGTACAAAGACCCGCAGAATAAGAAGAAGGGCTGGTGGTACGCCCACTTCGACGGGCCCTGGATCGCCAGACAGATGGAGCTTCACCCGGACAAACGGCCTATCGTGTTGGTCGCAGGTGAGTCGGCAGCTTTTGCTTTTTATGTTCAAAGTGGTGCAGTACAACAGTACAACTATAAAGGGACCGGTACTTTACATATTTTGCAACAATGTCATCCTATCCATTTCCTAACCCGCCCTCCCATTCCTCTTTGAAGTGATTGAGATAGTGTGGTACACATGGAAGATTTGGCATTTTAAACATGGAATTATATTAGGTAATCACAAATAAATAAATAAATAAATAATAATAAAATAAATAAATTGAAAAGAAAAATAAATAGATAAAAGAAATAATAAATAATAATAATAATAATAATAATAATAATAATAAAATCATAAAAATACAGACACTGAAACAAGCATTAAAAAAAGAGTAGCTTTTGCTTTTTGTCATATTCTCAGGTCATGGACTGTTGAATTTGAAGGATTTTTGAAGACTTGAATCGTAAAAGTATCTAGTGATTCACAAGGAAAATGCAAAAATCTGAGAAAAGTCAAAGAAAGTTACATAAAACATACTTTTGTGTAACAGAAATATTTTCTTTTGTATCTTTAATTATCTTTTGAGGGTTCCCAATCCTCAGGCACAGCTGATTTAGTCTATAAAATGTTAGAAAATACCCTCCAATCACTTTTTTAAAATCTTACAAACAGTCCGAATCTAAATAATTTATAAATACATATAAATTTAGATTTATCATTTACTTATTCGCACTGTTATACAGTATATTGTATGTCTTTAATGCACATATTTGTACGTATTTCTTATATACTAATTTCTTATTCTTCTCTACATATATTGTTATATATTGTAGAATTATGTACATAATTTACATGTTACTTTATTTCTTTTTTCTTACATTTCTTTATGTTTATTTAAGAGCAACTGTACCCTGGGGATCAATAAAGTATTTCTGATTCTGAAATCAAAGGAAAGCAGCTAAATTTGAGATTATGCCAATCAAATAATTATTTTAGCACTATTTGATATGCTTTCTATACAGGATTTCAGTAAGTAAATATACAGTAAATGGATGTCACAAGTACACGTCCTTTCAATAAACCTCTGTCCTCATTCGTCCACCACTCAGGGAAAGACGACATGGAGATGTGCGAGCTGAGTCTGGAGGAGACGGGTCTGACCAGGAAGAGGGGTGCGGAGATCCTGCCCCGGCAGTTTGAAGAGATCTGGGAACGCTGCGACGGAATTCAGTACCTCAAGAAAGCCATCGAGAACAAGCAGGCTCGCCCCACGTACGCCACCGCCATGCTTCAGAGTCTCCTCAAGTGAACCACGGCGGCAAGATAAGCATCCTGAAACATGACACTGATACACAGACTCACAAACATAATCATGCACATTCAAGAAGGGCGACGCGGTGTAGCTGTGGTTTGTGGGATGAAGAGAAGTAACCACAGAGAAAGATGCTTTCTATATACCATCTCACTGTAGGCACTCTGTTTCATCTCCTTTTTAAATACCTTGCTTTGTTTTCACTTTTTATATCTGTTATTTTGCCGTGTGACACCTTATTGGTGTAGCGTTAGCATTTCAGACTTCTTCTCAATCTATGCTTGAATGGAATATCCCACCGTGAGGCCTTAAATTACAAAATCACTGCACTACAACCAGGAAGTCTTAATATTGGTTCGTAGCTATTAACCTGAAACCTTAATGGTCTGAAATAGGGACAATAAATTAGACGTTTAATATAAAAATATGTATATGTAATAGTGTCTAGCTATATATATATAAGATATGTAAGGGATAATGTACAGAGAGCCGGTCATTATTGTGAGATAAACGAAGATAAACGAAGACAGGCACAATGCGGCACCCTGACGCGAAGTGGAGGGATTTATTTCACAACAATGACCCGCTAGCTGTGCATTATCCCGCTTATTACACAACTACTTACTTAAGAGATCAATAATTTGATACAAAAACGGTCCGCTAGAGTCCGACATCAGAACTGCGCCCATAGCAACGGTCTGTTATACATAGCAACGACATGTTATAAAGCAATAACAGACCGTAGAACGCTGTCAGAATTGAGTATATACGTATATATACATGATATATATATGTATATATATACAGTACATACATATACACTATATTTATAAGAAGTATACAAGTTATTATATTTCCGTCATCTATTACAAGTTTACTAAAAAACAAAGGGACAATCATGTGATGGCTAAACATTCATAACTTTTTCACGACTGCGCACAAAACAATTCCATATAGTCATATAATGTATTTTTTAATAATTATTAATTAATTTAAAGAAGTGCTGGGTTAAATCATAGTAGTTTCGTCTTTTTATCCATCTTTTATTTTCCTGCTGCGAATACGACTGTCAACTGTTGAAATCCTTGAAAAGGGAATCTTTCTTTTTTTTGTATTGTTGTTCATTTGTTACGCAAGTTAGTTTTCACGTTTGCAGTTTTGTGGGTCTGGGGTTGTTTTACAGACAATAATGTAATGTGTGTGTGTGTGTGTGTGTTATGTGCGTTTAGTCATGTAATATTTTATTAAGCTGATTACTTGACTCCTGTGTTGGTTAGATCGGGAACTTTGCAGTCATCTCATTGGACAACCACCTTTATTTAGGTTCACACTTATTTACTGGAAGATACAGCAGCCGACTGTAACTGATGATTCAAATTTAGATCTGGTTGTTTGTTGGCCTTTACACTGGAGTACTGTAGACAATAAACTTATGAACCCATGTTCCTGGTTGCTTCTTCTTGCTAAGTTAACGTAGATAACCAACGAGTGAGAACGGGTTAATTCAGTAGTCAGTGCTCAGTGAGTGGATGTGACATCCTGATGGTATCAGCAGCTAACAAGATTAGTGTGTAGATTAATTAAACAACAAGGGCTAATGTGCTGCTGATGTCGTCACTGAGCTGAGGCTCGCTCCCATTAAGTGATCAAGTGGATTAAAACAGAGTTAAAGAAACAGTGTCACATTTCAGGGGATCTATTAGCAGAAATAGAATATAATATTCAGAACTACGTTTTCATTAGTGTATAATCACCAGTTAGACATCTTTGAGCAGACGAAAAAACAATACATTTTTAATGCAAAAAACATTTTATTCTTTGCTTTTAAATGCAAAATGTGTAAAAAAAAAAAAATCAAAATCTCAGAAAACAAATGATTAGTTGTTGTAGAGTTGTTTTGAATAAGACAGACTGATAAATACAGCTCAGCAGCCAATATTTCTATAAACCAGTGGTTCCCAACCTATTTGCCTCATCACCCTTAAAACAAACAAAATCCTCATTTTGAATAAAGTGATTCAGAGTATTAAATGAGTCTTTTTTTTTTTTTTATTAAATCAGCTTTCTTTAATGAATAGAACCCGTCAGTTTCGTCAACAAGTGTCTTGACGTGAATGCAGATATACACCAATATGATCTTTATTTTTGTAATGTCTTAATTAATTTACTATAATAGCGTAATAGACTTTCTGTTATTGTGGTTAAATAAATGTAATTTATGATGTTGTTAGATTGCTGCTAGACCTCCCGGTAGGGCTGACCCGAATGCTTCGAAGCTTCGACCGTTGCCATGGTAATCGACCTCCAACTCAGTATTCGAACGCTTCGTTTTTTGTTTTTTTTCTATACATAAGTATGTAATAATAATATATACAGTACATCTCAAAATAGCCCATGAAGTAATGAATAATCCCACAACATTATTCATTAATCATATTCAGCATTAGCAGCTGCAATGTTGGTTTTGAAAGGCTAAACACCAACAAATATGGATTGAAGCTGAATATTTTGTTAGATTTTGCGACTAAGTAGCAAAAAATATAGATCTTTTTAAATAGTTTTATATACAGACTTTTGTATAAATTATCCAGTAAGTGTTTTATTATGATTATTTCAGTTACACATGAGCAAATCTAACTTTGACGGACCGCCAGGTTGGGAACCACTGCTATAAACAACATGTCATGACCCAAGTCAACAGCTTATACATTCATTCTCTTTTTGGGACACAACAACGGTAACGTATAGCATGTACAGACTAAACGTAAAGATACCACCATAGTGTATCAGTTTGTAAATAATAAATACCTCATTGTGAGGAAAGAACAACCTTTGCCAAGGGTATACAGGAAATGTTCCTACCATTCAATATATAGAATAAATATTAGGTTCCGCTTTAACATCCATAGCTCTCCGTCTAACAAGATCACTATGAACAATTAATCTCAACACTTTTAACACCATTTCACTGTGTCTACCGTCTGCACCATAGCATCCCATATACAGTTAAACAGCAACTTTGCTACCTCGTGTCTCGCTGTGTTGGCTTCTCCTCAGACGAACGAGGTGCCATCAAAGAACGGTTACTTCAAAACATTCGTTATCCGATGCCCTTAAAAGACAGCATGCTCCGTATTCATTCGGTGGTCGCCATGTCTACAAGAGACAAGAGGGAGAATGAAAAATAGCTTATTTCAGGTGGAATTGTTAGAAAATGAAGTAAGAAAAACCTTGTTACTTTATCTACAAGATATTCGCTTTGAATGAATCAATCAAATATTTACTTGAACTCAAGAAAGGGACTATCTTTCATTGCAGAAAAATCATTTCGAGGTTAATACTTGATCATTTTCCTATGATTTCTTTTTAGATCACGTTGTTTAAATGCTGAAAAAGTGAAAATTGATTTGGTTTGTAAGTGAAATATGAGCAAGGGCTGGATCATGCACAGGTGTTTTACCTTTGTACGCATCATAGAGCTGTAAAATATCGATGTAAAGGTTATCAGCAACACTTGAATGTCTAAAGTACGAGGTATCTGAAGGTACTTTATTGTCCCACTTTCTGAATATGTTTCATCATAACATTAAAAAAAAAAGTCCCCACGTGTTCTCCCTTTTACTTTTCTGGTAGGAGTTTATCTTTTTGCATCCTTAAATCTACAAAATGAACACTCAGATTTTACTCTTCGGTCCTCACCTCATTGTGTGGTATACAGTGATGGAAGTCCACCATCTCGGAGACTAACTTTTCTGATCTTGTTGTGTAGAGTTGTCTGGGGATCTGTGGAGACGGAGAGGAAACAGTGTTTACCGTGTGCTTCATTAATATATCATAGAACCAGAGGCAATGTGAACGAAAGCGGGCAACAAAACCAATACAAGGATCTGCCAGAAAGATCGACCTACAAGGAGATTGGATTTGTTGGAATTGGCACAAAATGTCAAAGTTGAGGATAGTGTGTAGCTTAAAAGTTATAAAAATGTTTTAGAATTAAGGCCTTTAAACAACTACTGAAGGTACCAGAGGACATTGATCTACATTTAATTACCATTAAAGCCAAACTGGACAGTGTTAAAGTAAGTGGTTCTCAACCTTTACGCGACCACCTCCCCAAGAATAATCAGGTTGGATGCACACTTTGACTCTCTTAAACACACTCAATAAAATCCATTCTAAGGCAAATTATATCACTGGTACAGGCGATGTCATGTAAAAACCATTCCTGAGTCTAAAATATGTTGTTTTATTTCTAATATTTTATGATTTTCTCCAAAACCATCTGGCGACCCGTTGAAATTATCTCCCGAGGTTGAGAACCACTGGTTTAAGTAACACTAAAAAGATGCATCAGACACGTTTGTCAGCTTTGATGGTGAATTTAAAGATCTGGATAGAAAACGAAGATGAAACGTATGAAGGATGAGAGGAAGGAAAACAAGCTAATTATTTGCAGAGTTTGTTAAGAGCGTATTAGTTTATATTACTGTAACTTGAGGTTAGTAGTTTAGTCATTTTGTGCACGTACAGCACGGTGTACCTCAATACTCAGATGTATGTTTTCAATTGAGGCAAAATGCTCCTGTTCAGACTGCTGGGATTGGGAAGAAGTAGAACTTGATGGATATGGCAATGTGGCCACTTGAGTTAAGACACCATCATCATTCTCAAATAAAGGGTTCACCCTCAAAGAATTGTCAAAGGCACAGGGAGCAAGGGATGGCCTACAACGTAAAGGAGACACAATGACTGTAAATAGCAACACCCTGAAACTAAAAAACGGTTCAAAACATGAAGGATAAAAAGGGGCTCGTACTTACACCAAAGTTACAGCCTTTCTGGTCTTTATACATTTCTTGTTAATGAATATCAAAATGCCGATGACGGCACAAACAAAGCAGAGGCTTCCCACGAGGCAGGTTATAATTAGCGGAGGGTCTATCGGCATCGACACAAGCTCGTTGCAGTGCTCTCCGTGGTAGTGCCAGTATTTACCTACAGGGCACCTGACAGAGATGAGAAAACATATATAGGTTAGAGAGAAGCAGCCTGTAAACACAACTTTTTCACTTTGATAGCCAGGCGAAGAAGAACTATACATAATTATTGCTTTTACCTTCAGGGAAATAGTGTAACTTTAATAAATACATCATGAAGTAATCATACATTAAATTGCCAACCAACTAAATAATGACTGATTTTTTCTTCATAATTCCAAGCTTTCCAATTCTAATGAAACCACTTTTCTAATTAAATAACTGAATGTTAAGTGCATTAAGTCTTGCTGCAACATCCTGTTTCAACATGAGTATATCAAACTAGGAAAGTAAGATGATCTCTCTCTTTGTGAAAAAGAAAAAACATTGTTGTTCTCACTGTTTAATTCTTATTGGTGTATTTAAGAAATATCGGACATCTAAGAGCTGGCTGCTGAACAGCAATAATAATTGTGAGAAACTAATGGATACATAATTAGTCACGATTAATCGGTTTTAGTAATTTTTTTAAGAAAGAAAAGTCAAAATTCTCTGATTCCAGCTTCTTAAATGTGAACATTTTCTGGTTTCTTTACTCCTCTGTGACAGTAAACTGAATATCTTTTTGAGTTATGGACAAAACAAGACATTTGAGGACGTCATCTTGGGGCTTTGGGAAACACTGATTGACATTTTTTATTATTTTCTGACATTTTATAGACCAAACTAATTGATTAATCAAGAAAATAATTGACAATGAAACAGTTGTGTAACAGGAGAGACTTCAGAGACCAGGTCCAAAGCACACTGGAGCACATGGATTTAAGGCAATCAACTTTATTACAAGACTAACGTGAGTCACAGATCGGTTCGACTGTGATGAAAAACACAGTTGGCGTCGAAATGTTAGTCTTCTATTAAAGTTAATTGCCTTAAATCCATGTGCTCTAGTGTGCTTTGGACCTGGACTCTGAAGTCTCTCCTGTTACATGATTGCCCTATTCTATGAGCATGAGGCCTACTATTCCTTGTGAAACGGTCGAAGCGTGTTTAACCTCCTTTCTTTACTTTAAAGCATGTAAACATGTTCTCGTAGAAACCCAAAATACAAGTATGAACCCAAAAATGAGCATGATATGTCCCCTTAAACATTCATGAGTGTGAGAATGTAATGTTTTTCAGCAGTCAACTCTTAAATGTGGAATGTCCTTGAATGCACCATCAAGAAATGGTTTAATACAGTCCATGCTTGTGCTTTAAAGACTTAAGGTATGGTCTTTAAATATTTAACAGTAACATACAGTTTAGTATATTCTCTGGTTAGAAATGCAAAACCTTTTAAAACAAGCCGAGGTCAGTCATGCTGTTAGTGCTTTCTTCCATTCGTCAGCTCTTGTGTACCTGCAGGTGGCTCCATGTCCTGGGATTATTTCACACAGGCCTCCATTCAGGCAGTAGTCCGGCTGCAGGACGCAGGTGCTCTGACACGGCAGGCCGTCCACGATGCCGTAGCCCGGATCACACTGACACTCTGCCTCTTCGGTCCAACTGTTTACGACGCAGCGGGAAAACTCGTTGCAGGCCAGGAACTTACAGGGGTCTGCTTGGTCAGCTGGAACCATCAGAGAGGAGAGAGGAAACGAAGGAGACAAAAGAGAGAGGTGGTGGCTCATTAACATTGAATCAGTGAGAGACAGGTGGACACTGCATTAGAGAAATTAAAGGGCATTTAATAAGGTGTGTTTAATGAGGTCACAGACTGTCATGAACTCTTCCAAGCAAAAACATCAATACCGCGCATCACCTACAGACTGCAGAGTGAAGAGGCGTGTTATGGACTCTGACCTTGTAGCATGAACGAGCATGTCACCGCAAGAATAATGTTTTTTTCTGCATGTCTGCATCCTGTAATCACATATAGGACACAACATTGACTGTATAAGCAAAGACATTTCACCTGGTTCCACCTCCAAAGAGCGACTGTCAATCTCGATGTCGAGCCGTTTAGACGCCGCGCTGCAGAAGTCTTCGAGCACGCAGTGGACGGCTTCTGTGACGTTATAAGGTACCGGTTTGTCCAGTTTCATCTTGCTGTTCACCACGACGCTGCCGTTCCTGAAGTTGAGGATTTCCAGCTGCTTAAATCCAGTCAAATTGGATTGCAGATATGGCAGAAGCTGTGAGGAAGGAAGAGGAAAGTAAATTAATTTGTTTTATTTTATAGTTTATTCCACTATTTTCTTTAAATGTTTCAGAGGATGTAGTGAATTTCCTCATTTTAAAATGTTAGTTTTCTCTGCAGTTAGTGATCAGTGAGTGTTCCTGGAAAGCAACAAGCAAGATTGATTTCATCTTACAGTGTAATAAGGGAATCACTCTCAATCCTAGGAGGACAAAGATTCCCACTTGGACATTTAGGTTAATGAAATGATGTTAGATTCCTGCCGGTGTCAAGTGTCAAGTAAAGATCTGTGTCCTCCCGAGAAGAAGACCGGGGCAGCAGAGACCACATTTACCTGCTGTTTTACTTCCACAACGACAGGACTGAGGTTGTCGTAGCACGGCTAGATTTTGAATTATTCAGGTCACATTTTACAGTGTGAATGCTATGAATAGTTCATAATTAAATTTTGATGCAAGCATGAAATCCTGCCATTACTGCGCTGACTGTGTAATTAGATCTAGGGTTAGGTTTATAAGCATTAGTATAAGAACACAGAACGTGCTATTTCTAGTCGATGAGGAGCCTGAGAACACATCATGAAAAGATCAGACACTTGCATGACATCAAAGCAATTGCAAGTCCAAAATAAATCTATAATACATCATGTTTAGTGAGGGCTTTTATCTCAAGGGCCTCACAGCAACATATGCATGCTATGTTGTCGGTCAAGTATCTCTGCATTATCCCACCTACACTGCCCTACAAAGTTAAAATCCAGTAACTACATAGTTGACATTGACCAGAATCTAGCTAAAGGCTAGCTGGTGAGATAGCCTCGCACAAAATCCACACCAGAGCAGTGGCAAAGTGTCTATGTCATGCAATGTCTATGGAAAGCTGCGATGGCCGCTCCGAGCTCAGCGAGCTGCGGACGTTTTGATTCTGCAGTAAAGTGCAGCCAAACTAAAAGTTGGGGATAGTTTAACTTTTAGCGGCAAAGTGCAGCCAGAGTACCCGCAGCCGATCAGTAATCAGAGTAAACAGTAAACATAATGATCTATGTTACAAAGAATTTCTTCCCGCCTGAAACACATGAACACGCCTCCCGGCCGCAGAAAAATGTACTTATTGCGGCAAGCTGCACCTCGCCGTGGCCTTGATTGTTTTCCAGCCGATTAGACTGTTATCAAGTCATTAAATGTGTGTTATCAGTGGTTATAAGCCTCATAAACTGTGATTCCACCAAAAGTTCCTGGGACTTTTAGTCCTTGGAACTACTTCTCAAGGAACTAAAAGGTTCCTTCAGCCCACTGTTGTTTACGTTTCCAGCGCGGTCTAAAGACCGGCGAAGATTCAGCAAATTAGTCCACTGACGTATGAAAAAGCAACATGACATGGGACGAGGGTGGCTGGTGGTCACAGCGGTAAACACACTCTGCGGCCTGCAGTTCAGTGAGTGAAAAAAAACGTCGTAAAATGGTCCTAAATCGTAACTAGAGTACTTCCTTGTTTACGAATGAAGTGGTACACAAGTTGAAGCCATTGAAGCAGCGGTGCTGTGTGTATTTTCACCAATCAGTGACAGTCATCCCTGCAAACTCCAACCAAAAGTTACGGTACTTTCAGAAAGTACAACCCCTCGACCAGGACCTTTTTGGGGGGTAAAAAGGCCCCGTAAAGGTTCTTAGTTCCAGAGGAAAGTTCCTGCTGTGGAAACGGGGCTTTAGGTGTGGGTCAGTAGGGCCCTGCTTCACTCTTCACCAAGCTGTTTTGTCATCTATCTCAAGGTCGATCACTGAAAAAGAGGGAATAAAAGAGGACAACAACTACCTCTAGCGACCGTGTGCAAAAGCGAAAGTAAGGCGCTGTAGTATAGACAGCGCGAAACTCCGCATGGGGTGGAGGTTGGTGGTGATTTACATTTACAACATAGTAGGCGTAGTAGGCCCCTACTGACCTACAACTATGATGCTTATAGCGAGCTGATAACACACATTTAATGACCTGAATCAACATCTTAGTAATTTAATGTAATACCACATAAATAAGGCAGAAAATGTAATCACTGTGGAGTAAGAAAAATTAACAGATAAACTAGTCCTGTTAAAGTTTGTCTATCTTAGCAGCCTCTGACGTCAATGGAATTAACATGATTTGAAGTGGTTTAGCAAACTCTACCTATAAATCACAATAAATGAATGGCAAAAAAAGCAGTTTACAGTTTAGCTAGTTGCCCTCTAGTACACAGCATCACCAACTCCTGGGTTTAAAAAAAACTCATCTGTGCAGTAAAATCAAATCTATGCAGCCACATTTTAACTCATATCTTAAATTGTTCCACATTGTTGCATTGAAAAACATTCCCAC
>CAKAOH010042320.1:0-47684 GCA_916701665.1 Sebastiscus tertius | reverse complement strand
TGGCTGGTGGTCACAGCGGTAAACACACTCTGCAGCCTGCAGTTCAGTGAGTGAAAAAAAACGTCCTAAAATGGTCCTAAATCGTAACTAGAGTACTTCCTTGTTTACGAATGAAGCGGTACACAAGTTGAAGCCATTGAAGCAGCGGTGCTGTGTGTATTTTCACTAATGAGCGACAGTCATCCCTGCAAACTCCAACCAAAAGTTACGGTACTTTCAGAAAGTACAACCCCTCGACCAGGACCTTTCTGGGGGGTAAAAAGGCCCCTGTAAAATGTCCCCAGAACTTAATTTAGACCCTGGTCCCTGCGATTGAAACGCAATGAGTTCCTCAAAAGGTTCTTAGTTCCAGGGGAAAGTTCCTGCTGTGGAAACAGGGCTTTAGGTGTGGGTCAGTAGGGCGATGCTACACCCAATAGTAGGTTTTGTCATCTATCACATGGTCGATCACCGAAAAAGAGGGAATAAAAGAGGACAACAACTTCCTCTAGCGACCGTGTGCAAAAGTGGAAGTGAGGCGCTGTAGTATAGCGCGAAACTCCGCATGGGGTGGAGGTTGAGGGTGAATTCCATTTACAACATATTAGGCATAGTACGCCCCTACTGACCTACAACTATGATGCTTATAGCGAGCTGATAACACACATTTAATGGCCTGATAACAGTCGAATCAGGTGTGTTTTCAGCATTAGCTGAAGCTAATTTAACCACTTTCTCCTGCCCGTTTCCTGTAATTGAACCAACATCTTGGTAATTTAATGTCATACCACATAAATAAGGCAGAGCATGTAATCACTGTGGAGTAAGAAAAATTAACAGATAAACTAGTCCTGTTAAAGTTAATCTATCTTAGCTGCCTCTGACTTCAGTGGAATGAACATGATTTGAAGTAGTTAAGCAAACATTACCTATAAATCACAATAAATTAATGGCAAAAAAGCACAGAATTAAGGTTACAACTTATATATCTGTCATACAGTTTAGCTAGTTGCCCTCTAGTACACAGCATCACCAACTCCTGGTTTTAAAAAAACCCATCTGTGCAGTAAAATCAAATCTATGCAGCCACATTTTAACTCATATCTTAAATTGTTCCACATTGTTGCATTGAAAAACATTCCCACTGCAGACTCAGAGTTGCAGCTCAGATAACCGAGAAACCAATCTCTTAAGACTATGGACTCGGACTGACGACGGTGGTGATATTGAGGCGGGGAGGAAGTCAACCAGCTGAAGTAATGGACCCGCATCAATGTTCATCGATCTGAACCGCTCTCCTTCCAGCCACTCCACGTTCACTACAGGCGAAGCGAACATCAAACAGCCGCAGTGTGAGAGGGAGAGATTACGATGCTCTAGCTGGCCTGGCTGTCGAGCGGGAGATAAGAGGCCTTAAGGAGCTCTGCTCTGATCGGGTTTCTTCACTTATCACTGGCAGACAGTTTACCGGGGGCTAGTTCCCTACAGCTAATAGTCTCTGAGAAAGTACGAGGGTCCAACATCCCCAACAAATGGGAAACAGCCGGCAGAACAACTGGACACACAGCTTGCTGTTTGGTCATCCATTTGTCTCAATGCAAAGTGTCAAGTACATTAGATTAGATACCAATCTGTAGCTCTGTTAACTTCCACACAAGGTCAAAGCCCAGTTCTTTCACAACAACAAACCTCAGTGCAGTCTGAATTGTGGACTAAGGAACAATAGACAACAGCATGACTGAAACACAACCATATTTTCAATCTTTGACACAATCACATTTGCGTCTCTGAGGTTACACATGTATCTACTGGTTCTTGATTTGGAAAACCTGATGAAACATCCCTTCTCTGATGTCGGAAAAATAAAAAAAAGGTCAGAAAGAATATTATGCCGCTATGAAAATGTTTTTTTTTTATGATTTATTATAGCAAATTAAGTCATTCCAACCTCCATGTCCAATTTTATTGGTTGCTTCACAAACCAGTAGGTACAGGAGTAATGGAGGCAAAGGCAAACAGGGGGAATTGCAAGCCACTGCAGGCTAATGGTTCATATATATGTATACATATGCGACAGTGAATGTACAGTATCACAAATGGGGTCCAATATCCAGCACATTATGTCCATTTAAATGGGCTGCAGAATATGTGACATTTCCTGCTATTTTTCAGTGATTTATAAATCAATCAAAGTGTCCCTTCTCTGCCTAAATAGCCCATTTAAAGGAAGATATGTTGACTATTCCTAATGGGATAGTAAGATATACGGTAAATACTTACCAGCTCAAACGTCTGACCACAATAGTTTTGCCAGGAAGCTAAATACATTGATTAAGGAGGAAAGCTGCAGTAACCACGGTTTGGGCAACCATTAAAGGATTGGAGATGGAGTGTTATTTTTATTGCTGTTTGGGATTTTTTCCTGTAATTGTAATTTCTGCCTATGTATCCCTACTACTTTATATTGTATCCTCTGATCCAGTGCAGACATTGTTTATTTCTATATATATGAAAACAATTTGGAAACTTAAAGGTGCTAAATACGGTATTGGGAGCATTTCTATTGCCTCTCAACGGTTCTCATCATGGCGACGGCAAGCCAGCGGCTCGCAGCTACCGGTGCTAACAGTGGAACCAATGGCGAAAGTACTAACAATGTTAACCTGAGGAGGGACTGGAGGGTAGATGCCGTTTTCAGCTGTAATCGCCGTATGAGCGCAGTGCAGACTGGCAGCCGTGAGCTAGCCAGTGGGGCACGCTCACATGCACTAAAACGCACGCGATGTCAACAAAGCACGGAGAGGCTCGGATTACAACACAAACAGAGGGAGAGTGCTTCTTTCTCTACTCAGGTAGACATTACTCCTCTATATCTTTACATAGCTAATAGTTGTTTGATGCTATATTAATGCTCTGAATATCGTATAAAGCACCTTTAAAAATCATTAGGAATATTAATGCATTCGGTTTCAGAATATTAAATCAAAACAAATACAATTTATAACATGAATTGGGAACTTTTCACATAACAAATCAGTGAAAATGATTGAGAAAATGATCTAACACATTATTAACTATTTATCTTAACCCAGAAGGCTATATCATCAAAGAAACCCGAGCCCATCTGTAGTAGCTCGCATTCCCTCTGCTCCTTGGCATTGCAGCAAACACACAATCCAATTTGAATCGATGCACCTCCTCAGTTTGAGGCCGAGGCCTTTTACGTAACAGCTAGGGCACAAGCCTAAAAATATGTCCCCTCCGTCAACCTCGGGGTAAGCCTTGAAACTAAACAGGGATGTCAAGTGATGCTTCTCGCTTTGATGTACGCTAATAAGGTACGTGTTTTAGGAGACACAGTCCCCACCTGCTCGCCAGCAGCTAATGCAAATTAAAGCTATTATTCAGAGAAACAAAAGCAACGTTGCCTATTCGCCTTGACAAATAAAACATTCCAGCATTGATTAAAAAGGTGCATTTACACACAAAATGCGCCAAAATGATGATCTATTTTATTTCATTGTCTTGTTGCCTACAGTAGCACATATGTCTATAACACCAGATAACCAACACAGTAAAACTACCGCAACATGCATACAGATGTAACCTGACTGATGTCGCACTAAGCAGATTGGAAACCATTAATAGCACAATGTGTGTGGTGCTGGAACTGACCAGCATTACTTAAAGCTTCTTACCACAAGTCACAAACCTCTACAGTCCTACAATGACTAAGGCAGACCCGGGTCTCATGATTCAGACTACCCTGGGCTACTTTGCTCTCTGCCATGTACACAGTTTTTTGCAACATAAAAAAATGCATGAAGCAGCACGACTTTCCTTATTAAGCCTATTATCACCTCATTCTGCTCCACATTAATTCACTCCGTAAATGTATCTTTAAGGCTTCAAAACATGCACAAATACACAGGTCAACGTCGTAACACACGTGTGAGCAACAAAAGTACAAAAATAAATTTTGTTGGTGAGAAACTAACTGGACTTACACTGTACACATAAACACAAACATATAGTCCCATAACTGATAGATAATAATGATTGTATGCTACATTATATGATACACGGCATCTCTATAGTATATCACACCAGAGAGCTAGCCTCTTGCTAAGAGTAATAGAAGATTTATACCACTCTCATTGGGTGTCCACCTAATATAAGGCCACAGCCAGCAGCCAGTTACCTTAGCTTAGCATAAAGACTGGAAACAGGGGGAAACAGCTAGCCTGGCTCTGTCATAAGGTAGTCTGACTCGCCGGATGTAGACTATGATAAATAAGCCTACCATTGGCCGTGTAATTCATGTGGCATTCTCCTTCTTCCCTTCTGCGTTATCTATTGTGCACAAGCCCCCAGGAAGAGCACCAGGCTTTGAAGCAAATTTTCATAGTGGCCAAACCATGGAATTACAACTTTTGGGTCCGTCATGTGACGCCAATGGGACAAAAAAGACTGTTAAAATATATTTTTTTCCACTTGAATAGCCCTTAAACAAATCATTAGGTCGTAAAAGTTTTAAAAAAGCACTAATAGCCAAATCCAGAGTTATTTCCGTGCTGCCATTTATGTGAATGAGCCCGAGACCGAGGCTGGGCTGAGGTTGTGTCTAGAAGGGAGCCCGCAAACCGTGAAATCTGATCTGAGATCTGCAAAAACTTGCAAAAACTCTGGCGAGAGTCGCTACCTGATGACCCATTCTAACCTTAACCATTCACTATCACTCGGCAGTCGAGCCATTTAGGCTTCATGCGTCATTGAGCGACTTTCATAGGAATGACAGGGGCCCCGCCTCTAACGCTGTGTTCAGTTGTCTTTATACATCCATGGCTCGGACTACGGAGCCTCCATGTTGTTGTTTCATAAACTCAACTTATTCCACGCACTTTTCGTGAAAGTACTCATGATAAAAACAACAGTTCGAAAAAATATATAGACAAAAAAACAAAACACTGCCGGTGTGTAAAGGCCTTTAGAGGTGCTGGTTGGCACATTTTGTTACGTTTTGACGGAGTTATGCTAACTGGTCCCAGTCTTTATGCTCAGCTAATCTACCTGACTGCTGGTTCCAGCTACATGTTGAATGGACAGAAATGAGAGCGGTATCAATACTTTCATCTGTTGTACTATTCTTTTAGACCATTTTTGCATGTTTACGTCCTTACATTTCCACTTAATAGCAGAAGCCTCTTTTGATTCTATTGCCCAGAGCTTTGGACAAATCCCTTACAAACACAAATTGAACAAAATGACTGAAATATGAGTCAAACAGAATCGAAACAGTCCCTGAAAAAGCCAAAACGTTAGCACAGTTCAAAAGGCACAACACACACAAGAACAAGCTCCCCAACATTAGAACTCACAGATAAAACCAACAGACGTGAGCAGCTGCAGCAGGAAGGTCTAACGTCTAATCTGAGGACAAAAGCAAAGCTGCAAACTAAAGCTGAGTACTTCAGAAATGTTAGGTGCTTTCAGATTGTTAGATACTGCATTTCGAAAAGGTTAGTTAAGAAAATAGAAAGGTCATGCTCTCTCTGAGGCATCGGAGATGTAGTTCCAATATGGAAAAAAAAATACCGGTATGGAGGCTAAAGTCTTCTGTCTCCCAGGCCCAGATTTACTGGAAGCTCCAGGGTTTGGCGAGTTTCTGGACCCAGAGTGCTGTGTCTGAGTGAAACAGAATAATTTCTTTATACTGTTATTATACACAAATTAAAGCATTAGCATACTGCAGATTTGATCAAGAAGTTGACGTCACTTTAACACTTTTATAAAAAAAAATAATTTGATGAAGAAAAAATATAAATTTATTATAATTTACCATTCATTTTAGGATTTAAAAAAAAAAATGTGAGGATAAGGCTTGCTACAAAGTGCATCCTCACTTGCGCAGGACAACAAGATTAAGCACCAACTTGGGGCTACTGTAAAATACTTCTACTCTTACTAAAATATCATCTAAAACCAAAATTCAACAGTCTATATTTCACAAATGTACTTTTATCACATATTTCAGCTCGGGCTACGAAAGCAAATATGAGAATGAAGCATGCAAAAGCATGATATCCAGCACAAAAGCTTGTGTACCTACCAGCTCAAGAAAGGTATTCTCCAGTGATTTATACTCTGAGGAGCTCTTGTTGAACAGGCCATCAGAAAACATCATGTTAGTGACCCTCAAGCTAAAGAAAACCACTAACTCTTTGCCCTTATCCACGGCGGTCATCAGAGGGGTGCTGACTTGTCTCATGGCCGGTGCAGCCGTGGATTCGTACGGGCGTTCGTCCGACTCGGAGGGGAATCCACTACCGCTCTCTATTTCCAGAGGTTCGGTCACTTCCGCCTCCGTCTCCATCCCGTTCTGACTTGATCCTACATCGTTTTCAACGTTTGAGCTCTCAGGAGGCGGGTCTGTTGAGACCGGGGTCGCTCCACTATGCCCTCCGCTAGACTCATCTCTCTCCTCGGGGGCTTCGCCGCTCTCTGCAGGGGATGGCAAAGACTCCACATCTGTTTCTGGTTGAATGCCTTGGAGATCCTCCTCATGAGATGATAGTGTAGAGACTGGGACTGCTGCTTCTATGACAGGTATTGGGGGATCTGTAGACTCTGGCAGGTCCAGGTTAACTTCAACAGGTGGATTAGGTGTATCAGGGATTACTTCTTCTGGTTGGAAGTCTGGAGTTGCTAAAGGAAGGTCCTCATTCAGTTGCTCTGGATGGTCTCCACTGACCACATCCGCTGGTTCAGATTCTTGTAAGATAAAACATATCAGAAAATAAGTTTTATGACCAGAAGGAGTTGTTTTGTGTATGAAAGAAATATACAGGTACTGTACACTAATTGTTACATACACTCATGCATCATGTTACTAGGGCTGTGCCAAGTAGTTTGAAGTGTCATTCATAACGTTGACATTCAAATTCTAACTCAACATTTGAATGATGCGCAGCTATTACTTTTTCTTAACCGTGGCTACGAGTCTCCCCTTTACAGACATGCCCACTTTATGATAATCACATGCAGTTTTGGGCAAGTCATAGTCAAGTCAGCACACTGACACACTGACAGCTGTTGTTGCCTGTTGGGCTGCAGTTTGCCATGTTATGATTTGCGCATATTTTCTATGCTAAATGCAGTACCTGTGAGGGTTTCTGGACAATATTTGTCATTGTTTTGTGATGTTAATTGATTTACAATAATAAATATATACATACATTTGCATAAAGCAGCATATTTGTCCACTCCCATGTTGATAGTATTGGTATAGCATTAAATACTTAAAAAATCTCCCTTTAAGGTACATTTTGAACTGTTAAAAAATGTGCAATTAATTTGCAATTAATCACAATGAATTATGGACAATCATGCGATTAATCGCAATTGAATATTTAAGCGATTGACAGCCCTAATTATACTATTTGTAGAACTACATTCCAGTGGTGGCTGCGTAGGATTGCTTCCAACTCATGTGATCCAAACAATTATAATAACTCCAGAGAGTTGCAAAGTCCAAAGTTGACGAAATATTCTGCTTCAATCCATATTTGTTGGCGTTTAGCCTTTCAAAAACAAGATTTTCACCACGGCCAAAAAACTGTTTGCTCTCCCGTTTGCTGCAGAGGGAGTCTGGAAGCAGAGGGAAACATTCATCACAGAGGTTGCTAGGTGACATGCGTCTCTGCTAGTTACACATTTACCCCAAACTCAGGTTGACAAACCTGGTACATTTGGTATCTTTGGAAACGCCACTCAAGTTTAAGATGAAGTTCTGCAGGTTTGAACAAAGTTTGGCTGCACAGCGTGAGTTTGTAATGACTCAACCTCCAGCAGGCCGCTGCTTGTTAATGGGTTTTAATATGATGTATTGCCTCAGCAGGGAGCATCTCCGTGCGCAAAACCAAACCATTGAGTCTAATTGAACTGCCATTTCCATTCCCTATGAGAGGTGAGTTTTTTGTGCAGTTAGTAAAAGAAAAAATATATAGGTCACTCTTTATTTGAACAGTCCAGTGCTGATATTTACTATCAAGTGAATTTAATGTGCCACTAGAAAGTCTATGGAGTGTCATGTGACACTTGCAATAGTGTAAAATAAAAGAGTTTAACATGTATTGCCCAGTTCAAGTTACTCTCAATGTTGGGGATAATATTAGAAGTGTGGCTGGTGTTACATAATATGAAGACGTACAGAAAAAAAGGATAAAGAAACTTCTTCACAACCCAGTAAGCGTGGATCAATACTAGACTAATCAAATAAAGTGTTGTTAAATGGTAAATAAAATAAAATGAAGCACACTCTAAGTTCAATCAGTTAGATTCATTTAATTCCTAATTGTTTTTTATCCACTCCCAATAAGCAACTTTCTGTCTCTTTTCTATTTTCCTACTTTTATCCAATTACTTTTAGATATTTAGTTACATCTTTAGCATCATCCACTCAAATAAGATTAACCTCTCCTTCTTATTTTTCTAGCCTGGGGATGTGCTCCTTTTATAAACCCCTATCAGCTGTTCCTGTATCTTGTGTCTCTAGACCATAACAGCATCCTCCCACTGCTTTCCCACCATCAGCAGAGTCAAGACTCGATAGCAAAGTGTGGGTTAAGTTGTGGTTCGATCCTGAGGTTCTTCCCGTTTTCTGTCAATACCTCTAAGTGGAGTCCAAACCTCAATCTAATGTTTTGCTACTCGATAAAGCCTCTCTCCTGATTGAACTTCAACATCCTGCTTTAAAAACAACATTTAACCTGAGGTAGCCTTACCGTCAATCACCTGTTCTTCGGGTTCAGCCTCACCTCCGTCGTCATGCTCAGTCGGTGGTATCTCCTCCACCTCTGGCTCTGCTTCCTCCTCCTGCTCTGTGATAGTTTCCAGTGTTGTGTCTGATGATATAATGTCACCGGTCCCCTCAGCAGCATCTTCTGATGATTCCTCCCCTACTCCTGACATTAAAGGAGTCTCATCAGTGACGGCAGAAATGCTTCCTGGGACGATGTTAGGGATAAAAGGCACAAAGGTGTGTGTTTCTGATTTGATTGTAGAAGCTTCCAAATAGTTTTCTATCACTGCCACAGTGGGGAAGAAACTTTGGGTGGGAGCATTGTCCAGTGTGGGCGCCTGTGTGGCGTCGTCTCCAGATACGGCGCTGTCCCCGGATACGGCGCTGTCCCCAGATACGGCACTGTCCCCGGATACGGCGTTGTCCCCGGATACAACGCCGTCCCCTGATACAACGCCCTCAACAGGGTTCATGCCGAGCTCCGCAACTGGATACACTGTGGTTACTGAAAAGGAACAGTTAATACATTTATACGGCTTTAAAATCACTAACATATTGTTTTAGTCAGTTGAATGTGATATTGTGCTTACCAGCCTCAAAGCTGAGCGTCTGTATGTCCAACGGTTTTAAGGCCTTTGAGATGATGTGCTTCAGCTTAGGACCATTCACATCCTGGTCCGTCTCAGGCTCCTCAAGACCCTCAGGGTCATCGTTGAGCTGCGTTTCTCCATTAAAGACCACAGCGTAACGCACGGACACATCCTCTGAGCTGATCGACACAACACATCATGTTAGAAACCCTCGTAGCAGACAGGCCTCACTGTTAATGGATGTCTGCTCAGGCAGACATTTCTGAGTCATATCCCAAAAGAGGATATTTTTGGGGGATGTTAAAGTTTCTCTTGAGACTTGAGCGCTTCAATAAAAGTCACTTCAGGGGATAAGTATGAGTCTCTTATCTTATTTACTGTGTTGTTTTTGTCAAAATCAATTATTATTACAAAGCATAATTACAGAGCTAACCTTTAAGAAAACCTTTAATATAACTATACCTACCGAAATCCCAGAACACGAATCTCTTTGAATCCTGGAACCTTTTGGAAAACGCGACGCATCTAAAGAAAAGGAAAACAAGAGAGTGTGAAAGAAACATGAGCATTTTATTGTCATTCGGTTTGGCATTATTGGGCTTTGCCATCCAGTAAAAAAAACATGTATGTCTATATTTAGTGATTTTATAGCTGAAGGATCAAAAAGTTGACATTTTGAAGATATGTTTTCATTGGACATTAAGAAATCAGCCAATAAAACAACATAGTACATTCACTGCAATGTACACTCAAGCTGCAACGATTGGTCAACTTCTCTTTGTCATACATGATAGTAAATATCTTTGAGTTTTGAGACAGTTTGGTTGGACAAAACAAAACATTTTAAAACATCACCTAGGACTGTGGTAAAACTGTAACCGATGTTTTTCACTATTTTCTCATATTTTATAGAAAAAAAACGATTAAATGATTATCTGAGAAAATAATCTGCAGGTTAATTGACTATGTAGAAACTGGTAGTTGCTGCACATGTGTTACTGTCAGTTTTGCAGTTAATGGACACAAAGGCATGATTTAGACAGGTTATATTAAACAAGGGTTTGTCAATAGGTGGTTAATCCAAATGGCAAAAGTAACCACAAGAAGAAAGGCATGCGGCCAAGCAAATCCAAAAATGCACACATATGGTCATAAGAAGCAGAATGTGAAGAGAAGCGGCCTGTTTATTATGTACCAGCGAGCTGATTAGGGGATTGGGAACAGGTGTGCATCTGGGTATGGAGGTCAGGTGAATGGCTAAAGGTAGAAGCACTGAAGACTACTGCAGGGCAGGGCAGGGGAAAGCAGGCTTTGAAATGACGGGAAGAATTAGAGACTGGCAAACTGACAACAGATAAAACGTGTAGGTAGTATTAAGAGTTGGTAGTAGCCATGACAGATAATGAAGATACTGATGTTTCTTAATCCAGCAAGGATGAGCAACAGTTAAAACGTGTTGTTAAATAGAGCAATAATGTCCATTATGTTTGCAGACTTGACATTAAAGTTTCAAGAATGAACCTGATTAGTATTAGTGCACACTGTTTACATTTCTTTGTGACCATATTGAGAAAAAAAAACATCAAAGCCTGGTGGAATATTTTGCATTTCTGTGGTTGCACTGTTCAGTTCGTACAGCCAACATTCAGTCCTTTAAAAAAAAGAGCTGTGTTAAGAGCCTCAGTCAACGCCTTCTTAGTCAGAGATAATCTATATGATTAGATCTTACTATTTCAGGCTTGTGGTCATTTAGAAGTATTACTTAAAGTCCCTTGGTTGCAACCTTAAAGCTGTTAAATCAATCAGGGTGAGATTTACACTTAACAATACAATGCCGTAGAAGCTGGCGATCAAATTGATCTCATTGTAGGACACTTGTGCATAATGATACAACACTGCTGTGAAAGAAGGGAAGAATAAGGGGAGAGTGATTTAGGCCAAGACTGGTTGCACCCACCGAAAAGGTTGAGCAACCACGGGAAAGGCTGATCAAAAAATATATGAATACATAAATAAAACTGCATCTTTAAAAATATGCAACTATTTGCAACCTCTCCCCGGTGCTGGCTGGCCCTCGCCGGGAGCATTTCCTTCGCCGCGACCGGCTCTAGGTCGGCTTGGAAAGGTGCAAGTGTAAAGGTGGTTTGCGGCTCCGTATTGCTCCTGATCACAACCCTACAGATCCGTCAAGTTCTTCATCGATCTAGCCTCTTAATTTTGCTCTCAAAGTGAACCAGATTGATGCATTTAACTTTAAAATGTACTAAACTTGCATGCCCACGGACTCCCCTAAAGGAGCCAATGACCACCCACCAGTCTCACAAAATCCTGTGGGAAACACTCGTCTGTATAGTTGTGATTTTTAGCAGGGCAGTGTCACATTTTGTTAATAACAAATAACAAAAGGAAGCGCAATAAAAAGTGATTTTGTGACAATTATCACCTTGGTGAGATTCGCAAAATTTGGGCACCCACGGTCAAAAACATAAATCGCCGCCCATGCAGGTAACAAAATGCAATACATACATCTCACTTGCTTTTTTTCCTGTACAATATCAGGGTTTCTTCACCCTCAGTAAGATCTTAACAAGCTTTTAAAACACAGCTCTGCTATCAAAGGGGTTCCTGTGTTAGTAGAAGGGCAAAGAAGCAGACAGCTAACATTTACTATGGGTCTGTAAACTCTCACTCGGCTCTCACCCTGTCTGTGAGCTCTCGTGTGATGTCATGGTACTGCGCTTCTGGGTCACTGAACAGCTTGCCGTACTCCGGGTCCACGATGGTGACGCTGAACTCCACTATGTACTCCTCATAGTTCTCCTTGATCATGTTGGGGTCTTCTAGGATCTGGCAAAGAAAAAGCCAAATGGCAGTGTTGTTAAGACTAGTGCTACCTGATATCAGTGGTTGGTTTTCAAAGTGTGACAGGTGGGGCGTGCGTGACCAGGGGGTAAAATGTGACGTGGAATTAATGTTTTGACGTTGGAATAGTAAATTGGTTACAGCAATGGTGTTCATTCAGACAGGTAGCCTGTACTGTAAGTTTGCAGAATTGACAGATATTTAACAGGGACAAAAAGAAAAACAGACAACGCTTCGGAGATAAACAAGACACAGATCGAGCGACGCTGTAATCTGTAATTGCCTCAGTCCAAAAGTCAAAATGTATTGAAAAAGGAGCGATATAATAATTAAAAAAATTGTTAAAATGTTTTTATCTAACAAAATATCAGTCCATATTTGTTGGCATTTAGCCTTTAAACAAAAACATTTTCACTACAGTAAAAAAACTGCGGTGTAACAGCAATCCAACAGCACCATAAATTACATTTATTGAACCACAATAACACTAAATCATATTTTCCCCATTTTTTTAGAGTGATAACGTCATAAAATATGACGACAACCATTCAAGGTGAGGCAATGGGTTAACTTACCTCATTAGCCTCCGTTGGTAGCAGAATCAGAGGGGGTGTCCAGGTGCCTGAGACAAAAACAACAACACTGGTTAATTTATGATGCAGTTATGAAAATGTATTGTGTAATGCTGAATTAATTAAGTAATTGGATTCCTTTCACTGAACAGTATTGGTGCATTAGTGCTCAACTCACAATCCCTTCCTGACTCTGTGGTTTCAGCGATAACTCTGGAAACAAAAAGATATTTTTGTTATGAATTTAATTAGACGATAATGAACATTTGCTGTACAAAATCCGTTAGTTAGTCAAGAATCCTTATCCTTAAAACCAATATTTATTTTTAGCCTAATATCCCTTTTTCTGGTTGGGGTGGCAAAGCTTTAGTTGGTCCGAACATCCTTTTGAACATTTTTAAGCAGAGGTGCTAATAGCTCCTCTGATGCTTTCATTGCCTCCGGAAATAAAAACACTGCTAATTATTTTCAAATTATTTATCACTTTGCACTGTTACAGTGGTAAAGAAAAGTGGTAAGTAAATTAAAAACAGAAAAAACATTTTTCCTATGAACATGTTTTGGTTTAAAAGCGTATTTTAAAACAGGTAACCCACATTGGACACAAAATTTAAAAAGGAAGTTTGCACATACCCTTCAATTTCGCCGTACTCAGCTACTCTCTGGAAATAAGAAACAAGATATTAACTGTCACAGATTTTACTTGACTTGTCAGTGAAGGTATTTCAGCGTTCAGTGTTCTGGTGCCGGACTCACTCTGGCCACCATGTCCAGATGCTCCTGAGAGCTGCTGAAGTTCTGGGCCAGGTCGTCCATGCAGAGGTTTTCATGCTGGCAGGTGTAAAGCCAGGCGCTGTACTCCTCTGAGTTTGGGACTCTGTCCAAGAAGATCCGAAACGCTTCCCAAATCGCTTCCTGGCAAACTGAAGACAAGTTACATCATTTCGTGGACTTTTTCTTTTTGACTTTTCTCAAAAATAATATGAGACAATACACCAAACTCACAAATAAGTAGGAGACACCATCGAATCTTATGTTAAAAAACCCCATAAAGGATGACTAGACTTGCCGTTACATATATTTGCAACAACAAGAAGGAAATTGCTGTATGGAGAAATCAAATGACGGATAAAGAGGATTGTTGGCATTGATCTTGGCATCTCTGCATGTGGGGAGTTTGCTTTGATTTAGCGATTAATCTATAAGATTATTGTTCCCCTCAGAGAAATATTTCAGTGCAGCTTAACATATGAATACACGGCACATAACAGTCTACAATGGCACAGCGCTACAATAAATCACAAAATATATTTAACGCGATATAATTGGGACAGCACAAAAAGGTAGGAAATGCCTGTTTCAGTAAATGTCAAACTGTATATTTAAGTCTTTGCATGTCCATGACATTTTTGTGAATATTAAAATCATGAGCACAAAGCGCCCCTGAAGCTACAATATGTTTTATCTGCCTCTGCGGGGGGAAACACGCTCCACATTGTCCAATATATTGATGCCTCTGGGAAATTTATTCTCTGACAAAACTCATTTCTGGAGCGAAGCGATTACCTCCAATACACCAAATTAATCTGCCTCATTTCAAAATCATACGCCACAGCAGCTGTTGTGGAACAATTTGTATTACTTTGCCATTGTAACAGCCAAGGTGGCAATCTTTGCCTCTTGAATCATCCACAATTCATCGCTCACGGACAAAGGATATTTGCATATAACTTAATTATATCAAGTGCTTCAGTGTGTGTATCCCTAAAACAATTCCAACGCATCATTCAGTGGCGTCATGTAAATGTCACCAGGCTCTAAACAAGACAAATAAACATCTATATTAAGCTTCATGTGATAAGATTTAGTGAATAATACACTTTTGACATTCATATATAAATACATGTTTTAGGAAAGGCTTATAGATGTCATAATTATGCATAAAGTTAAACTTCAAAAAGTTAATTCACATCATAGAGTTTACCTCTGAGCTTGTAATAGGCCCGATGGCTGCCGATGACTGCTTTGATCGTCTCCTGGGGACACACTTTGACCCCCGTGCTGTGGATCGCCGACCTCTTCGTCCGGTGTCCGTCCTGCTCCGCTCTGACATTTGTGGCGTGTCTGATCGGTCTGGAGGCTTCTAGAAAGTGTCGGTACTTCACATCCCTGAGTCCAGAAAAACCGTGGTCATGTAGGTCTGCAAGAGCAGTCAGTGAAGAAACAATCATTTTTTACAGTATTTAGCACGGGAAGTAAACATAACACATGCGAGCACTTCATGATAGGTAGCTGAAATTTTGTTGACTATCACGTAAGTGTGAGATTTCTCACTCAGAAGTGTTTCTATGGATGATTGTTAGAATTAACAACTGATGGGTGACAACACAAAGCCAAAGCACTCATTGCACTGATTGCTCTGTGGCTGGTGACACACTTAACTTAAGGTGAGTGGTTTGTGTTAGTTTGGAGTTTGTTTCTTTGGTAATTGCAATATTAACAGCTTCACAGTTCAATTACTTGTTACATAAATGTTGCAGACAAACAAATCTAATGTTTCTACCATAAAGGTATATTTGATTTTTGTTGAAGTAGACTGTATCTACAGTAAGAAGTGGACGTAGTCACTGTGACGTCACCCATTGGTTTGTAGACTGTCGTTTTAAAGCCTCAAGCTCAGCACTTTGGCCATCCTGTTTTTTGGCCATCACCATCTTGGTTATTTTGCAACCAGAAGTCACATGCGAGGATTGAGCAACCGAGCGCTGACTAAGACATTCTTAGGCGAACAAAACTTCACAATTAATTTACATGAACTGAAAACACACTGTGAAAGGGTTAAAGTTCTAAGACGATGAAAAAACGCACAACTCCCAGACCGGACGACGCCGTGGTAGCAACCTGTCAATCACAGTGTAGCCACACCCTAAAGCATCCCCTGCTTTATCGTATAATTTACTCAAAGTGGGACCTGTGAAGTAGCCATTCATTTAAAACATGTTGCCCTTATGAATGAAAGCAAAACCACAATTGCAAATATTATTTGCTGCAACAAAACACTACAGTATGTACGTGCATTATCACAAGCAAAGCAAAGGGTCATTATAAAAGGGGCACTCTGCCAATTTCACACACAAAGATCAGTTTAATTGTCACAGGGCGTTATACTCAGCCTGAGAATAATACAGCAACAACCCTGAAGATGTCACAGTGATGTCATCGGGGTTATCTCACATTGGGCTTGAGACTGTTAATGAGGCTACATATTGACAGAAAGCTTGTGTTATGATGAACTCTGTCATGGAGACATGAGCATGGTGGTTAAAATAAAACACGCTATTGAGTTGCCGACTCAAGCCCAGTGACCCATTGTTACAGCGCTTCACTGTAAAACTGATGCGGTCGCCGCTGCATTAACTTTTTACCACATTTCCCCTAGATTTATGGCAGTGCAATACTACATCTACAGTAAATGGAGTTCCCTTTAAATATCTAACTCTGTTAGTCTTGTAGGGTGTATCCAGGATTCACACAGTTAACACCAACTATACTAAGGAGTATTCAATTTGACACACACTTAATCCAACAAGTTACCTAATGGCTGTCCAGCCCTCTTGCTGTCAGTGAACTACTGCATGCTGCCTATTGAATTCACTGTAGTGTCCAAATGTCTGGAGCCTGAAGCTTTGAGGAGCTGGTTTGTGACTGGAAGGTTGTCATTTTGAATGCTTGGTAAGTGCATAGATGTGTAGAGAAAGCGAATGAGTAACACTCTCTTCTCCCTAAGGAGCCGTTGCTGAGATGCCCTTGGGCGACTTGACCCAGGTTGCATCACTGAAGCTGCTCAGTGGTCAACGGTGTAAGGATGAAGTTGTGCTGGGCAGCGTCCAGGTGTGGATGTGCAGAGATGCACGCATGAGGATTACGGCTGAAAAAAAGGATGAGCATGCACAGCAACCCTTAAAGAGATTAAAATGAGGTACAGGTGGATCCAGCTGATTTTAATGGTAAACAAAAACAATCATGCCACACGAAAGCATTCAAGCAATAACAGACAGAGACAGGACTATTTCCATATATGATATCACTGAGATGCAGCACAAATTATGATGAAAACTGCTTTAATCTTCTGATCACTTTAGTAAAGAAAACAAGCTCAGCCACCATGTTGACGCATTACAGGGAGGTAATTCCACATCACAAGCCGGTGTGCCAGTCAACACTCTCTTACACAGTCACCCCATTGAACAAGGCTGTTTTAGAAGAAAGGGACTCATTGTGATGCCAGGTGGCAAACCTCAGAGGACTTTCTAAGCCAGGATTTATGAGTCCCAAAACACAGACTTGAGGTCATCAGACCCAAATAATAGACTGTGTCTCCTCTGGATTAGGGAACAGAATAAAGGGAACAGAAAAATGAAAAGGCATCTTTTATGCTGCATTTTTATGAAGATAAAAAAGACAAGAGGGTAATCTAAGCATTAATACTGCATCTCCTCGATAGCTATTAAGTCGTGCTAAATGAACGTATGTCCAGCATGGTGAACACTGGACCACAAGCAGAAGAACAATACAGTCCAGAGACTGTCAAGCAAGAACATGCTGCAAACTCCAAGCGTGTATTTGCATTTTGTATGAGAGGACACAATATCATAAACACATGTACAAGCTGATGCAATGCAACACAAGAGCCCTGCAACATTAACTAACATACAGTATATATTTAGGGGTGTCAATCGATTAAAATATTTAATCGCGATTAATGTCATGATTGTCCATAGTTAATCGCAAATTAATCACACATTTTTTAGCAGTTCAAAATGTACCTTAAAGGGACATTTGTCAAGTATTTAATACTCTAATCAACATGGGAGTGGACAAATATGTTTGCTTTATGCAAATGTATATATATATCTATTATTGGAAATCCATTAACAACACAAAACAATGACACATATTGTCCAGAAACCCTCACAGGTACTGCATTTAGCATAAAAAAATATATGCTCAAATCATAACATTGCAGCAGCTGTCAGTGTGTCAGTGTGCTGACTTGACTATGACTTGCCCCAATCTGCATGTGATTATCATAAAGTGGGCATGTCTGTAAAGGGGAGACTTGTGGGTACCCATAGAACCCATTTTCATTCACATCTTGAGGTCAGAGGTCAAGGGACCCTTTGAATATGGCCAAGTTTAAGTGTTATTTTTTTGTAAGTGTTTTTTATTATGGGATATAAAAACATGAATGAAAATATAATAAGGTTTGCATTAACCCTTGCCCTACCTTTTTGATTTTCAAGTGTTTAACTGTCCCAAAAAAAATGTGGGCTATGGAAAATTGTGATGGGTTCCTTATACTATTTTTTTAATCAAACATAAAAAATAATTGAGATATATACCAATAATAAAAGTAATCATTACTTATGATAAAATAACAATAATTATGTAATAGATAAGTTGGAATTTTAATGATTAGCCTACATTTATTCTCTCAGAGTTTGTTTGTGTCGCATTCATTTTGTTAAACATGTGATGTTACGTGTCATTGTACTGTGTTATATTATTAACCAACTCAATGCTGAAACATGAAACATCATTGTACCTCTCTCACATGTGTTGTGCTGGGGATGCTTAAAATTAGTTTTGTTGAGACCGACAGAGATGTGTGTTCAACATTATAAAATATTCTAGGTTTGTGGTGGTTGTTGCATTGCATTATACGTATAGGTATGCGTTGTTGACATTGTGTCCACCTCCTACAGTATCTGTTGTCTAGTATAACTGTAGTAGGACTGCGCATGCCTGCTGTGCTACTAGTCATTATTCAGGAATTACAATTAAACTTCAAAACACAGGCGTTCATTGATATTTTGAGTTATGTAAATGGCAGAGGAAGAAAAGAAAAAAACTGAGTTAATCACTGTATTACATGTAAATAACAACCTCTACAATGAACAATATTGTTTTCCTCAAATCCAAATTTGGCCCGACACCAAGAACATGCAAAGAATGTGTGGGCATTGACATTACAGCCAGTAGCTTTGTGGGGCGAATATCCCCCCGTTTAGTGTCCGTCAGGCAGACCCATTCACCCGACAATGCTTCCATTCCAGCAGGTCAGAAGGTGGCCTGAAATTTAGCCAAATCATGTGTGTTTCCATTAAAAGTCACGCCAGCGAGACAGCATTTAAATGGGTTTTAGGAAATCGGTAAGCTCGAAGCCTGACTTGCACATGCAGAGACACGAGGGCCTGAGCGAGAGGAGGGAGTGTTTGAGCGGACTTTAATGCCCAGTGCAGCCGCAAAAAGGCCTCACAGCAGAATTACAAGCCAGAAAAGATTAGCGTCCTGCGACACTGGGAACAGAATGGCTTTTGTTTCCTTCAGGATAATGAGCTCACCCGGGCACATCACACTGAACAAGACAACCAGTGCGGATGCGGACACATCACTGGTGAAATGATGCTATCTTCCTCAGTGAGCATCTATTATATGTCTCTGCCCGGTTTAATTCATAGTGAATATTCATGACCTTAAAAGTGGCTCGCTGGCTGCTTGACATTTTCTAAAAAATCCAAAGATCTATTTGAGGACGAGCTAACATTTTGTAATTTGTAGAGAGAGAGATATAAAAATACCAAAGTCACACAATTTTAAAACCCTGTTGCCCTTGGAGCGGCTCACCGCCTATTTAAATCTCCTGTGATGCAGTACAACCTCAATGATAGAAACAAGCAGGAAGGTCTTCACAGAAAAAGAATAATTTGTCAATAACTAAACATAAAGTAATGTGGACTTTTTCATTTTTACAGGTTTTTAAGCTCAGTCCGTCTTAAGGCTTACTACTTTGATATAATTACATCTGCACTTGCTAAGTGTGGCTTGTTGCAACTTGCAAACATGCAACTACTAGAACCTTCTGTGTGAAAACAAACAGCATCTCTTTCTGCAATAACACAAAGGCAATTACTGAAAGAAAACTAAGTGAACAGGAGTACCAGCCTCCCAACAGGATTCTTACCTTTGATTCGACTTGCTTGGAGGGTAAACAGACACAAAGTGAGGAATAGTCCTGATTTCAAAAGCATGATGGGCTAATTTATGTGGTTTTCAAACCCAAAGTTGTCATTTGTAAAGAGACTGTTGCAAACAACAGTAAAAAAAAAATCCTCTTTATCTTGAGTCCATTAGCAGAGTGTGCAACGGTCTCCTCATCTGTGCTGACGAGGACGCACCAAAGGAGGGTGTCCAGTCCACTCCCTAGCTGTGCCCTGTCTCAGTTCTTCAGCAGCAAGTTAGTTCCTGGATGCCGCTGGGTCCCTGTAGACAACCGAGGTGGCTGCATGGGTGGACGAGCAGAGGGAGACGGTGGACGGCGAACGGATGGCGTTTTGGCTCAGGAGTTTCCTTCAGTGTGACAACAGTGACGAGGTTAAAAATGCAGGCTCCGTTTTGAGTCTAATCCCTTTACCTTCTTCTTGCTGCTTGTAATCCCTGCGGGGCCACGTGGCCTCATCCTGTTAACCACCTTCTGGACCCTCATCTGTCAGCCGAGCAAACTTCGGGATCTGCCAACCAGCCAAGACCAGATAACTACTCCGCACATTCGCCCCAGACACCCAGACCTCTTTGTGTGTTCTCACCCGCCTCTACATGCCACTGTCTGACTGCCTAGTTCTTCCTCTTCTCTCTCTCTCTCAGTTTAGATTCCTCCTTCCTGGGCGCTCACAACAGCACCAACAAATCCCTGCCTCTCAGGCCAGCAATTTTGGGTGCCAAGTGAGGTCAGGGCTTGCAATGTTCATCCAGCTTCCAGTCAAACAATGTGCCTCATTCCTACTCTAGCTGCACAGCCAAGTTCAGGCCTCTCCTCTCACTGTAGAGAGTAATCAACATCTAACCCTGCACCTTCCTTTCTCCTGTTTGTTGGCTGTTGGAGATGCACCTGTTTGATCCTTTTCCTCCTCCGTTATCACTGTTACCTGTGAGATGGAGGAACCAATGAACTCCACTTCCTGATGTGTCTTTTTGGTGCTAACTTATTCCATATTTGTCCCATCCAAAGATAATTTTGCTTCACAGAAAAAAAGCAGGATCAGGGTTGCATCTGTTCCTCTCTCTGCAGGTTTGCTGAAGGTGATGTCTGTGCTGATAGAAGCGAGTAGAGACAGTGGAGGCATGTGTGGCCTCTCTTGTTATGGTGTATCAGGGTGGGAAGGCCCCATGTTGTTAGTCTCCACCCTCAGCCTCCTCCTGTGAAGAGGATTAGCTGCCCTTGGTGGTTACTAACAATTAGCTGCAGTAAATAAGCCTCTTCAATAGCAACATAATCCATCCAGGCTGTTTTCTGACATAATAATCTGAACCTTTAACTAATGATTGACACACGTTGAAGCAGTATTATGCAGTTGTTTGACCAATTGGAGGCAGAAGTTGTCATGGTTAATATGTTCGCAAACAACTCCTTTTTTCCACGCGTTCCAGCTGAACTGTTTGGGAAACTGTAATTTTATTATTACAGTTAATTACCTCTTTGTAGAAAAAAATCTCAATTCCCTGCAATTTAGAAACCAAACAGCCAACACATGCAGTGAATTCAAGATTATATTTCACACAGTCATATACAATATGTGTTTGTGATACCGTGTTGATTACTTAGGGATACATTTTTTGCTTACCTCTCTCCAATGGCTGGTCAGAGGTCAGGGTAATTACTGTTTTCTGAAGTTGGTCAAATATGCGACATCAATGAGGCTCACCTCGGGGTCAAATCTCCACATGGTACTTCTAACTTGGCATTCATGAAGCAAAATGTCCATCAGCAAAAACAAAAGAGAACATTTAATTTGGACATTAATTTCAGTTGAAATTCAAAGAGGTGATCGCAATATAATATTTAAATCTTTTGTTGCGTGCAAGACCTAGATTAACATTTTACAACACCAGTCAGAAGAACTTCCTTCATTTCTTCTTCACTAGCGTGGACTTCAACACTTCAACAAGGTAATATCAGGTACAGCAGCCCGGTCCGCACGAAAAAGGCGTGTGAATGACGCGATAATGCGCAAGGCAAAAGCGTGTAATAAGAACGCCATTCTTGCTTTTAGGTTTGTGATTTGTACACCATGTAGTCTGAATGAGAAAGACGGCTTACGGCGGGCGGAAGGGGAGGTGGATTGGACTTTCAACCAGGAGACCTGTGTTCGAGACCAGTGTTTTGTTTTGTAAGTTACGTTAGTGACGTTTGTGACGTGTTTTTCGTACTTATGTTACGTTGTGTGCTTATTTTAAGGCCGACCATGACGTTTTTCCTAAACCTAACTAAGTGGTTTTGTTGCCCCACTGCTGGTACTGCACCTTCATACATGCGTGTATGAATTCCCACCTCGTTGAACCAGACCATCTTCATACTAAAAGAGGCCACAATACACTCACACTGACATTTGTGACATACAAGACTTCACCCACCTAATTAAATTAAACTGAGAATGTACATTTAACTATACGTGTGTCAACAATGTTTAGAATGCCGAGTCCTCTCTTGCACACTTTGCATAAGTTGTATAATCACACCTGACCCCTCCGGTATGTGACCCTGACCCAAATCCTTCAGCATTAGGGTCAGGGTCAGAGATCAGTTCTCGGTCAAGCTTAAGTCAAATACTTCTGGTTCAGGGTGAGGATTAAAATAACTTTGACATTATTATCATGTTTAAGTCTAAAATAAGCTGACACTAATGCAACATCATCGTTGAATTTTAGCATCATTTATGCATAAAAGCAGCCTGATGTTGTAGCTGAGTCTTGTAGATTAATAATGTATTCTTAGATTCACTGTATATTCATGAGTCATTTTAGATATTTTTACCAAGATAAACAAATACTTGTCAGTCTTGACCAGGATTTTGCTCAGACAAGCTTGACCTTCTCCCACCGGCTGATGACTTGAATCAGTGTCCAATTAGAGAGGTCAGTTTAAATTATGCAACAGAGGGAAAGTGGTACTTGCCATCTGTCAGAAGAGGTTATTTCATTAGGGACGGAGCCTCGGTGTCTCTGGCTGGCAGAGTCTGTCACAGCAAAAGACACCTCTTCTGTTACATCTATGATCTGTAGCTAAGCTATTATAGCACGTAGGTGTCCAGTGGCGTTTTAAGGTGGGGCAACAACTACTTTGGATTGGTGCAAAACCAGAAAATTACTAATTTATACAGTGTGCTATTTCACATTTTCCACACAGTTAAACATGACCAGGACCAGGTACCATCCACCATCCGCTCCGAAAACACGGAAAGCAAAAAAAAAGTGTCTTCTCTGACAACTTAGCAGTTAATTTATCCTGCGGCTGGTGGACACCAACGTGTTTAATCTCAAGTTTCTCTTCAAAAAGAAGACTTTCACATGTGTGCTGTAGAAGTTCATAATGTTCATAGTGACCACAATTACATATTTCTAGTTATACAGATAGATAGGTGAATATACACTCACCGGCCACTTTATTAGGTACACCTTGCTAGTACCGGGTGGTCTTCTGCTGCTGTAGCCCATCTGCTTCAAGGTTGGACGTGTTGTGCGTTCAGAGATGGTATTCTGCATACCTTGGTTGTAACGAGTGGTTATTTGAGTTACTGTTGTCTTTTTATCATCTCCAACCACTCTGCCCATTCTCCTCTGACCTCTGACATCAACAAGGCATTTCCGTCCACACAACTGCCGCTCACTGGATATTTCTCTTTTTCTGACCGTTCTCTGTAAACCCTAGAGGTGGTTGTGCGTGAAAATCCCAGTAGATCAGCAGTTTTTGAAATACTCAGACCAGCCCGTCTGGCACCAACAACCATGCCACGTTCAAAGTCACTTAAATCCCCTTTCTTCCCCATTCTGATGCTCGGTTTGAACTTCAGCAAGTCGTCTTCACCACGTCTAGATGCCTAAATGCATTGAGTTGCTGCCATGTGATTGGCTGATTAGCTATTTGTGTTAACAAGCAATTGAACAGGTGTGCCTAATAAAGTGGCCGGTGAGTGTATATGAAAGTAAATGAAGGGATACAAAAAAAAACATAAAATAAAATAAAACATAAAACATGCCAGTGGTCAATATAAATTATGAGCACAGTGTAGTTATTGTCTTAATTTCTTGAAAATATGAAATTGGGGTTTAAACCTATATTTATGAATGTAAAACTTTGCTAAATTTAAGCTATAATGACTGAGATTGAATAGGAAATACTCTCTCATATATTGTGTTGAACCTTAAAAAAAAGTTTTCCAGTAGAAGTTCAAAAGTAAAGGTAATATGGGTCGTCACTTACATCATTGCTAATTCTAAGTTGCTGAATAGAGTTAACTTTTGTGTGAAATCTTTTTAATTTAAAAATAATTTTCAGAATTTTGTTCCCCCTCTTCAATCCATTTTTATCTCGATCTAATAAAGGCGTCCTCTGCTTTAAGCCTGTACATGTCAGAGTTTATTCTGGTATTCAGTAAGAGTTTCTTTTTCATTCGTTGAAAGACTCTCGGGGCTTAGAGAGGTGATCCTTCTTTACTTTGCTAGTTCAGAACTATGTTTATTTAGGTTCTTGGGAATTTAAAATGTCATAAGTTCATTTGATACAATACCTTTATTTGAATTTGAGCTTTATTTCAGTACTGATGAATCAGTCTCTTTATCTCAAGTTTTACAGCTTCGTGTTTAATTTCCAGTATGACATATGGTATGACGAGAGGAGAGGAATAAAGGAATATGAATATAAATAGCTTTGTGATCTCTTCAAGGAATGGTCAAAATTTGAGTTGTTAAGGTTTTTGGAAACGAGTCAATATAATACAATTGCACAAAATTACAAAATCTTGTATTGTTAGACCAGGTGTATACTCTAACAATTGGGAACTTGCTCTCCAAATATCTATCGAATTAAATCTTGGCCTTGATGACCATCTGTCAATCACATCATCATGAACAATGTTAAAGTCACCACCAATCAAAAGGACGGCATAAGGGGACTTGTCTAATATCCAAAAATATTAGTGATAGTTGTTATAATAATAATAATTGTGTAGTTATAATAACTGTATATACATACTGTATATATATATACATATACAGTATATACAGTATATATATAATACTTGACGAATCTCCCTTTTTAAAAAGGTGTGATTCATTTGCAATTCATCGTGATTAATCGTGGACAATTATGCGATTAATCGCAAATTAATATTTTAATCAATTGACAGACCTAATTGCTAGCCAACTTTGAGCCGTTGCACTTGATCTTCATATTTTTCACGTCATTTTTTTCCTCTTGTCAGAGCCTAAACTCAACATTTTGGAACGGGAGCAGCATTATTTTTTCCACCAAAAAACAAAGTTCAAGTTTATAACCGCAGTCTGTTTAGAGGAAAGCTACCTGTAATTACGTTTTCACAAATAATGTTAACAGAGCTCGGTTCACAGAGCCATCTTGAATCCAACCATATTATATTATGAGCAAATGACGACAACAAATAACGGCAAATAACCAGTCATAGTTTTTCTTTTGCAGCAGGGTAAAAGGCAATCAGCCGCATGTGGCATCAAATTTATGCCATCCTCTTTCATTGCCAAAAGCTTTTGGGCATACGCATTGTTGTTTTTCCACACTGGAGGCACCTCACATCGTGAGCATGGCTCTCGAGCCAAGCGATTTAAAATACCATTTTAAAACAAACTATATTATCCATGCACTGCCTGAATTGTATGATAATGATAATTACCAGCAGCAAACCAGGATCTTTAATGTCACGCATTAACCCAGAATTATATTAATGTGTGAATTACTCAGTACCACAATGACACACTTTATTCTGCTGCCAGCGGGTGGGGACTTTACTGCTTATGCAATCAAAGGTGTATATCAAAAAATAAAAAAAGCATCTCTGAATGTCAGCAATTACCACTTCTGTGGTAACCTTTAAATCACATATTTAAATGTATTCAATTATTTCAATATAGTCCATATAGACAGACAGACAGACAGCTAATTACCAATAATACCAAAATAGTTTTTCTTTAAAAAAATGTGAAATAACACATTTTGTTTGTAGATATTGTGTTTTCCTCTGAAGATTGCGTAAAATGAACTTAACTGTATATATGCCTACCTAAAAAGAAAAATTCTAAATAACATATAAAAACCTCTGATACTCATTTACAGTGAGGTCCCAGCTTTTAACCTTCCCTTGGCGAGCTGAGAAAGACGAGTGCCTCAGGGCTACACTCTAATATTAGTCATGTTTGTCGTATAGCATTCCTCTTTGTGAATATCCACTCTGGGCTGATTATCTGTGTGATCCACTCTAGTAGACCTGCAGCAGTGAACGTGCCAATGCCAATGTGTATAAGTATACAGTAAGTGCCGGTGCCAACGTCAACTCTGTGATCTCGTAATGGAGTTGATAGGTGAGGATGTTCTTAAGTCGTCCATAATCTGTGACGAAGACCTGCTCATAAGCGTAGTAGCCTGAAGATTAATGCCGCTGTGAACCTGTTAACACTCGTGTAACCACACATGGATACTGTGTGGACATGTGAAACATATCTGAGATGTGGAGGCTTATTTCTGCATTCAAGGGAGTGGAAATTAAAATAATGTGTTTGAGGTTGGTAGGAAAAAAATTCACTATTTGGCCCTGTCCTCCAGGAAGGTCAAGGTCATGCAGAGCAAGTGGATTGGAGGGATTCAATGCCTTGCTCAAGGAAACTTCACAACTGCACAACGTCTTATATTATAGTATTCAGATCCTCATGTTCAGGGCTTTAGTTACCATTACTGACGCTGATGTCATGTCCCCTGTGTTTACATTTTAAATACTTACACATGTGCAACAGGCTGATTCCAGTAGGTCTATGTTCAGACTCAATATACCTAAATGTGCCTACTGTTGCACCATCAAAATAAATAAAGGATCATTAATATTAGTTCCTATATGATACTTTGGGGAATAGAAACATGTTTTGGACACTTTCTTTTCCAATCAAAAAGTGGCTCAGGGCGCCTGGTGTAGAGTCTGGAATCTCAAGCCATGGGCTAGGAACGGCTGAGATCCCATCTCAATGTTCTTCTATGTTCATTTATAATAGAGTCAGAAAGTCAACACAGTTTACTCAAATAAATCACATAATGCTGTACAAGTATATTGCAAGAAGCAGAGTTTTCATTGTGTTTAATATCACATACACAAACACAACAAAAACCCGAGCCGGTCCGGAACACGACTGCTCGGGGGCTCTATTTCATCTCCCTATATACTTGGAACAAAGAACTAATCCCTCCTATCCTGCCATCATAAATTTTGGTATTCTTCAATTCTACTGGTCTCTGTCTAAATATTCTATTAGTCAGCATATACCCCCTACCGTACACGTGAGCTAGGTACCTCCTCTGTCAAAGGCAGAGTCCCTGTTTTGGGCCTCCTGCACCTGCGAGGTGACTTGGAGTTCACATTACATCACTAAAGTTGTGAGTTACAGTGGCCAGTGTGAGTATTACAGCACTGAGGTCTATACAGCAGCATTATGATACTATGCTGTTTCAGTAGTAAAAATAGGGTTATAGGATTAATACTTTTATCATTGTGTATCACATTTTTATATAGTTAAAAGAGATTACTTCCACACTGGTTATCTCAGTTGATAGAGCGGGCGCCCATGTAACAGACCTCCGTCCTGACCGCGGTGGCCCGGGTTCGAATCCAGCCTGTGGCCTTTTCCGCATCCACTCTCTCTCTCCCCCCTTTCCAAGACTCTATCCACTGTCCTATCAATAAAATGCTTAAAAAATGCCTCCAAAAAATAACTTTAAAAAAAAAAAAAAAAGTGTCTCAATGCATCAGTGTTCAATACAAAGCCTGAATCAAGTCTAAAGTTAAGTTTCCAGGTTAATCATGTATTTGATCAAAGAATAAGTAAACAAGCATTTGACACAAACCTGTGATATCTGACGCGTTTGATACTCGATGCTACGGACGCATTTCAGCCAGTACTAAAAACAGATTGAGGTTCAAAATCCAGCCCGTAAAGGACTCTTTCAATTTACACCAGAATTGTATTTCTGGCTTTTAAGAGTAGTGTTTGAAACAGCATTTAGACAGTTTAAGTGAATAAATGTAATACAAAATAAATAATGAAGGTGGTGAGGGTAAATTGGGGTGACTATGGGGTGATTCATGACCTCAGTGTTTCTAAAATCCTGGCTCCAGCCTTGCTCATGCTAAGAGATTGCTGCTGTAACTACACGTCTGCCAAGTCGGTAGTACTCTACAGATAACCAGTATTAAAGTGTATCACAGGGGGTTTAATTGTTCCCATTCATGATTTTGTGCACCAGTGTGTCCCAGTTTGCAAAAAAAACACCAACAGAGGGCAGCACGTCGAACAGTCCCGGCAGGAGGCAAAACCCCAACTGTTTGAAGCCAGTGAGGAGGAAAAGTATGTTCAGGCTCTGCAGATATACAAATAACTCATTCAGAAATAAACCTCTTATTTCCCAAGCTACTTTTGACTAAAACTCATGACCCACTCTCTTTTATAAACACTCGATAAAGGACATATTTTATGGAAAATGTGAAAATCAATTATTTCTGTTGAGTAAATGAATTTCAGTGGATAGATTATGGGAAGTGAAAATCTGAAAGCACATGCGGGAAGAATGAAGTTGTCAGGAATCTGAAGCAGTGCATTTCAGTACTTCCTTCTCACTATACAGTAGATTGATTATGGAAATCTGGTGGTTAATGATGCACATGAGAGTGTGTGTGTGCAATATGATATGCATCAGTCCTTTCATTCTGCATTTTTTTTTTTGCTTTTCTCAGAGAGTTGGTAATAGAGAGAAAATGAGATCCATTTCTGAACTCAAACTCGGGATGTTACATGTTAGGGCACTTTCACAAGCCAACATTTAGTCGGTTTTAATCAAACTCTGGTGTTTCAACCTCTGGTGAGGTTCGTTTGGGCGGTTGTGAACGCGGTAATCGTACTCTGGTGCGGACCAAAACACCCGGACCAAGACGAAAGGTGATCTAGGACCGTTTCGAATTGAGCCAAAACGCAGGCTGCCTGTACGGGCATTTGTTGAGATGGTAAACAACAGGTTAACATGAGTGGGAAAGGATGGACCAAGACTTCTGCAGAAGTACGATGTTTGCTTGAAATCCGTTTCAAAAAAAACATACAGAATATGATAAATGAAGACCACAAATATAGTGATGTTTACAAGTCATAAACTGGAGGAGAAGGAATTCATGAGCAGTCGATCAGTCCAGAGTCAAATTGAAAACACTGCAACAACAGCTCTCGAGGTGAAAAAGTCCGTACACAGTCACAGTCCACTTTGGTTTGTGCACTGTGAAACCTAACCAGACTAAATAGAAAACAACACAAAAATTGTACTGTGATTTGGACTAGCCAAATGGACTATGGCTTGTGAAAGCGCCCTTAAAGCCTTTGGTCACCAGGATGCCCAAAAATGCATCCGTTCTGATGGCCTGATGATGGTCATAGGTGTTGGCAAAAGCCATTTGTGGATGTATGATAATTCAGGCACACTGTAGCATCTAAAATTCAAAATGTCTTTCCCTCCCACCTTCCACTTATTTCACTGAGGTGCTAAAAACCAACTGTTCAAAACATGCTAAAGGTTCAAGTTGTCAGTGTTACATTATTATTATGAAGCACTGCAGTATGAAGTCAAACTGCACTTAAAGCACAACTATGAAAAAAAACGCTGACATGATGGTGATTGTGAAGGATTACCAAGTGTGCAACTTTGAAGTCTAATAGCTGATTTTCATATCATACATAAATTAAAGTGGCAGTAGGCAGTATATTTTTGGCATCATTGGGCAAAAAATTCATAATAACCTTTCAGCATTTTGTAATTCAAGTGTTCTGGGAGAAAACTATCTGGCCCGTGATGGGAGACTTTGACCAAACACATGTCATTTCAGGGAGAGAGCGTTCCTATTGGCTGTGCTCCGGTCATGTGACTGGAACTTAGCGTTCCTTCACCAGATTTCACAATGGCGGCGACGTCACAATCTTTCTCATTTTGCAGCTAAACAGTACACTACAAGATGATTCTGAAAACATTTGAGGCGAGAAATAGGCATTACAGTAACATGATATTGATTCATATTCGATCAGCGCGGTCTAGTTTGACCGTTTGATTGGAGTTCGCGAGTGATTGACAGCTGGCTCTCATAGACGGCAGGTGGACAGCAGACCTTAGATCAGCTCTTACTGCTTGTTTTCCTTCGGTCTGTGAAATACTGCAGATGCTATGAGGAGCACCGGAAGACACCGGAGGACACCGGAGGACACAGAGGCACATAATTTTCTTCAGGTTACCTGTTTCATGTACTACTGTCACGATATAGCGACCGTTTCATAAAAATAACTTTTTTTTAAATCATATTTGCTCCAATCTCGCCTACTTCAGCTTTAATGGAAACCAAATGTTCTCTCCAATGTGTAATTAACACCTGTTTTGATTTGGAAAATGATCAGCACTAACATGAGAGTATTTAGTAAACACTCTTAAACATGCACTTTAAATGACTGCCTGACTCAGTAAATAGTCAACTCCCTCCTAAAATGCACTCTAGATGCTCAGACTTAAATGGAAAGTGGCTGAAAATGACTCTTCACGCAGGTAGCATCAGTGTAAATAACGAACACAATATATTCTGTCCTGTGGAGAGCTAACAACCTCAAACTGTGACAACTACGAGGGTCCTGCCATTCACAACATTTCCTCACAATCACTTGTTTTGCACATTTTGTTCACATTTCCACACATGATTATAGTTACGGAGGAATAGAACAGTGGACTAAGATGCCATGTGACTGCAATGTCACCAGTTCGATATCAGCTGGGGGACCTTTGTTACGTTTGCAATAACTTCGCTAATGCTTTCATAACCAATATAACCAGTGGCCCAAGCTACGAAAATAAAACCCAAGTTCTAGTAAAGTGTGTTTTTTTCATTAAAGCCACTGATTCATAACAAAACACAAATCACACTAAGCCATTCTCCTAGGGAAAAAATATGCACTTAACATTCACAAAGCAGGGTTCAATGAATATCAATATCAGTTTTGTAGTTGTCCACAGAGAGATCTGCAACACAGTGAATACAAACTAATGACAAATAAACAAAATTAGGAGAAGAACAATTGTCTTCATTTAGGGAGCAGCAAAATACAGGGAGGAGGAGAAAAAAGAAAGTTAAACGAAATAATTAATTTTATTGCCCACATGACATGTCAGTTTGGATTAGTCTCACTAAACACTAATTTCCTCCAATTGTATCCATGTGCATGTTACATAACTTATGACAAGTTGACCCTAAACTCACTTATAGGCCTCAAAATCACATCAGACTTTTATGAAGAGACAGACAGTATCAAAACAACAGGGAACACAAAACCTCCAAACAGCCAGGATGTTGAGATAAACGCTCATATGATAATGTTGCAAGAGGAAACATCATATAGGAGGACACTTCAACCTTGCTGGTAGAGAATACAAATCACTGATTAGATTAAATATTGAAAGATGCTGCTGTTATGAAAAGACACTGATGACATCAAGTCGTACTTAAGGGACGTCTCTTCTGTAGAGATATCTGCATGTGATACATGTGATGAAAGATTAGATTGAGATCAGTTTTAAATGACCTATTAAAGACGTCACATGCAATCAGAGTTAAAGGAAAAAAATAAAAAGCCTTGGTCTTGTGGGGAATTATATCAAAGCTCTCTATAGTTGACAGGTGGAAGTCTAAAGATTTATCGCTCATGTCTTTGTTCTGCGTAAGATGGAGAGGTGTAGAAGCCCAGGAGGGTTTTCTTCCAGCTGTCCGAGCTGAAGAGGAGTTAAAAGGCGGCGTTCCCATGCTGGAAGAAGGAAGATGGAACAGTGACTCCTGGTATCCAGTGAAATGGAGCTTGTTAATCATGTTCCCTGTGGACTGGCTTCATTTTATCTGGTAGGAATGGAGTAAAGCAGCAGGAGAGACAGTGGTAGAGAGCGGGAGTGGGAGGGAGGCTGAGGAGGAAAAGAGTAAGGCATGATGATGGAGAGAGAGGCAGAGTGAGAGGCAGACCTGTAGGCCCAATCCCAAACTACTCCTTCCTACACCCTCTCCATACCCACTTCCACTCTGTTCGTGTGGAGGGTTCGCCATATTAAGTGCCATCCCAAACCAATTAGCGGGGAGTGGAAGTGGGTTATAAAACCCTCCAACAGCGAGCCTGCATAATCAGCTGCCCTTACCGACGACGTGCAACGCCGTTTTGTGTTTGTCATGGAACAGTGTGACTACCAGTGCAAACATTTACTTGTAAACTATACTCAAACTGATAGACATTTAATTTATTCTACTTTATTGTCATACAGACGTTATCAATTTAAAGTTAATAGATTATATTTAGGATCAAATATACCCTTGTCTAGTCTAGAAAACAGCAGACATGTTCATTTGATTGTAAAGTGTTGCATATATATATGATTTTTTTACCCCTATCAGCAGCTGTAACCCGAAAATGTATTATTTCTTCAACTGTGCAATACTGACAATGTGCAATAATCTGTTTTTTTATTTATTAATTTATTTATACAGTACATTTAAACTAATATTCTTATTTATTTATATCATTTTTACATTTTTACACATTTAATGATAGATCCTATTTTTCAGTATTATTATTTGCACTGTTGTTATACATATTTACTATTTATTATTTCTTATAATTTCTCTGTGTTTATTTCTATTCTAGAATGGGAGCAAAACGCAACTCAATTTGCCTCCGGGGATCAATTAAGTATTTCTCGTTCTGATATTTATTTATAGTTTCCTTGCCGGAGAGAGGGGAAGTTCGTCCCGAAGTGGCCGCCGTTTTGTTTTTTTTTATACCCCCTACACCCTAGGTTGCTTTATTGAGCTGTGACTGTGACTACAAACGGAGTTCACTCCCGTCACGGAGTGGGAGGGTGTAGGGGACGAGATTGGAATTGGGGCCCTGGAGGGAGGAGAAGATGGAAAAACAGGGTGATGAACCTGGAGATACAGCGCTGCATGGCAGGGGAACAAAGAGGTTGAGAAGCGGAGAAGGAGGTCAGGTCCATTGACAGCCCATCAGGGATGCATTTGTGTCCCGGCATATTAATCCACACCTGCTTACAGCCCACGGCAGCATGACAGAGGCAGCGCGGAAACCATGACTAAACCCACTGCAGAATATAGACCTGTCAAAACTACACAGGCCGACACATGTATTACTGTAGTGTTGCTGTGATTCTTGACTGATGTGATGCCCTCGTATTTTTACACCAGTCATAGCAGACAGATATGCAAAAACATATACCAGATCTAAGAATGCCATGAAGGTTATCTGCGCTCTGGTTCATGTGTGCATTTGCCTGTTTGTGTGTTTACTTTGAGATTAAGTGGATCAGACATTTTTAATCATGTCAGCGTGGCTTTACTGAGAGTAGAGAGCTCTCGCTTTGTCTGAAGATGCTCAGCTTTCTCCCTGCATTTAAATTCTGAATGGTGAAACGGCCAATGTGGTATCCCTCATTTATGGGAATGATCAGATAAGTAAGAAAAACACGCGTACATGTCAGAATACAAAAATAAGGACGCCCTACGTCGTAACCTCTCACTGAACATTTACATCACATCAGAGCATGCTGATTATCCACAGAATGCCTCGAGCTTTGTGACAAAAAGAGACCTTTTTAAATTTAGCTTTGGACTAAGGTCTTGATCCTGGCTGTGTAATCAAAGATCTTGTTTTTACAGGTCGATCTACGCAACAACCCTGATCTGACAGTCAGACGTTTGGATAATGACCGGAGACATTCAATCAGGCATCACATGTTAACATCAAACTGATGTTACAGGATATGCAAAACACCAAAAACGGGAGAATTATGACCCCGGGAGGAAACCGGGGTGAGGGCAATGAAAAACTGGAGACTGGAGTGTGCAACACTGCTTCTACTCAACCCCCCAGGAAGAGCGTCGGGCTTTGAAGCCAATTTTTGTACCGGTCGAACTGTGGAATTACAACTTCCGGGTATGTCAGATGATTGGGCCCAGAAATACTTTTTTCCATAGACTTACATTGGGAAAGAGACGACTGTAACTCTTTTTTTTTTTAAGTAAATCCACTTCCCAGTACGAACATTTGAATAGCCCTTATTTCAATCATTATGTCCTAAAAGTTGTAAAATGCACTAACAGCTGAATCCAGAGTTATTTTCATGCTGCCGTTCATGTGAATGAGCCCAAGACCAAGTGGCTGGGAGGCGAGGGTAAAGGAAACGCTAGTGCGCTTGCTATATGGGCCCAAAGTAGGGGTGGGAAAAAAAATCGATTCACTGATTTTTTTATGCCAGAATCTATATATTTGCTTGATTTCACTCTATGCGGAGGTAGAAGGAAGTTATCGCTTTTATTGTTGCAGTCAGAGTAACGAGACGTCATATCCATTCTGTATCCGTCACTCAAAACAAATAGTAGCTGTAGCGAGCAGAAACCGGCAGATACAACAGCGTGGATACGAATGACTGATATATTTGACTTCAGGACATCTTTGACTACATACATGCTGAAAATCAAACATTTTTACTGTATTAATTTAGACATTTTCCAAAGTAAAAGTCCCTAAAAGTGTATGGTTCAACTTTTTCCCATGGTCTAGTGTTAATAAAATTGACAAAAATTGCAATACATATCGAAACGGCACCTAAGTATTGTGATAGTATAGAATCAGGAGATACATGTATCATCCCAGCCCTAGCCCATAGATGCAGAAGATCGCCCGAAGATCCATGTAATTTTATCACTCGGCAGTCGAGACATTTTTGCTTCCTGTGCCACTGGGCAACTTTTGTAGGAATGAACGGGAGCCGGCCTACAACACTGTGTCCAGTTCTCTTTATACATCTATGCTTCTACTACATTTTAGGTAATTTCTCATCGATCAGCTTGTTCGTCCTTCCTTCTTTAGTAATGACAAATTGATTACCTATTTACCAATCATAGTCAGAAAGTGTTTTAAGGAGGAGCGCCAGTTAAGATTGCAGAGCAGCTGGTAACACCTCCGACCCTCCAGGACACCTTCCCTGTAGGTAAATTGGGCTGAAATGAGTTCTCTCTCCAAGGTGAGCCCGTCTCATTCTAATGTGGGGTGACCTGCACCTCTAAAGTGAGACATGCAATTTAAGACGGTGTGGCATCTGGTAGGGATGAACTTGTGGACCTCGGGAATGAGAGGAAGTTGACCTGAATACGGCGGCTGCAGATGGATGGTAAATAAACCAGGTTGATTTTATGCACACCGTCCAAAGCTTGGAGGTGGAACTTGGAGGTGGACGTACGGTTGCCTGGGTGTGTAGTGGAGGTGGGTTTTGGATTCTCTGGTTCAGTCACAGTCATCACAGTTTGAACTCCACATTTAATGGGGCTGTGAGTCTATGCAGCTGCACTCGCCTCAATAGATGCACTATTTTCCATATGATTTCACGCTGACAGATTTAATTCATGTTTCATTTCATTATTTCCCAAGAGTCCGTTCAGTTTTTATGGCATAGCTGCAAGAAAACAGTTAAACTTAATTCGTATGATTTAATTCAGGGAGAAAGAAATGGTCTGTATCACTCAGAAGTGTCAATATCACAACTTCCTATCACAGCTGCATCTACTGTAATATCATTAGGTATTTTTTCCTTGACAGAGACGTGTATAACTTACATTTCATTATTTTATTATATTACATTAAATGTCAATATTTAATAGTGAATTTCAAATAAGTACCATTGTTGACTTACAAAGGGGAATCAAATGCAAAACATTTTTGTATTTTCGTTTTGCATTTGACAAGTCACAATTATTCATAAATCTCTTTTGACAAAAAAAGTTTGCTACCAAGCAATTTATTTCAATAACAATAGAACTATTACTGTAAGTGGAAACTGTGTCATTAAATCCATCATTTTAGAGTAACTGATTAGAGGTACAGTGTATAACTAATGCATTTACACTTAAATATATATATTAAAGTGTAAATTAAAAGTAGCTTAGCCACACCAAATCTTGAATTCCATCAGAGTCAGAAGCTGAGATGACATGCTATCTCAGCTTCGATTGGTGTGATTCGATGCTGTGATTTGATTTATCTGCTGCCTTGTTTATGTTAGATAAAAAACTGAATAACCAAATTGTTAGTGATATATCACAATGTTTTCAATCAACATTGAGATCATGATTATTCATTCATTTTAGGAACAAATTAGTTTTATTGCACTTTCACATTTCAATACATTCCTGCTAATGTACAAATCTTTGCATCAAAATAAGACATAAGACATTCTTCTTCACCTGAATGCATGCATTTTTGTTTAAAACGAGTATTATAAAGTATATTACTCTTCTACTCTGGACTGCAGCCACAACATTCAGGAGTCAAAACATCTGGATCGCCCCCTGGTAGCTAGCTGTTAGTTTAGGAAGTGCTTGATTTGATATGCAGCAGAGTTATTTATGAGCAGAGCATGCATTTCAAACGTCAATATTGCAGTCAATCATGCTCATTTAATTGTGGGGAGCCAAAATCATGATCGCAATTAATATTCGATTAATTATGCAGCCCTAGTTTGAGGGAAAAAGTGAGTAAATTCCGCTTTAGTCAAGGCTAACTTACTAGATTTGGCTCTGTTGGTTTAGCTGTGATTAGATTGGGTTTTAGCTGCCTTTTGTTGCAGCTACACGTCAACTTCTTCTTGTACTGAGAACTAGAATTACCTCCTTGCAGTTGTATGACCTGTATAAATTGTCATAGTTAGCATATGAATTCTTGAGTTATGGCCAAAAATGTGTTTCTTGAGGTCACAGTGACCTTGACCTTTAACCACCAAAATCTTAACAGGTCATCCTTGCTACCAAGTGGACGTCTGTGCCAAATTTGAAGAAATTCGCTCAAGGTGTTCCCGAGATATCACGAGAATGGGACCAAAGTAAGGTCACGGTGACCTTGACATTTGACCACCAAAATCTAATCAGTTCACCCTTGAGTCCAAGTGGATGTTTGTGCCAAATTTGAGGAAATTCCCTCCAAGCGTTCCTGAGATATCACTTTCACAAGAATGGATCGGGACGGATGGACAATATAATGCCTCCAGCCACGGCTGTCACCGGCATGGAGGCATGAAAATAAATGACACTCTTCCCCTTCCATCCAAGATACCATGTGACGGCTTTAGAGCCTCTCTGTCCCACCCTGTCCTGTTAGGAGAACTGATAAAGAACCAGAACGTTTGGTGGTGAATGTTTAAGGTTAACATTAGCATATTCAAAGTAAATGACTCCTGATTCTGAACTTAAAAACCAAACCTGTGTTAAACTGTGTGACATGAGCAGGAAGCTTGTTTAAAAGCGAGGTCGAGGACGTAGCGGGAGGGGAGGTATGTGAAGAGAAAGTTGCTTATTAGAGTGACAAGAAGCTTGGGGGTTTGTAGATGAGGGAAAAAAGGCTGAATTAGGTGATGTCAGGCAAATTTCATGCTAATAGCTTCAGTGACATTTTGTGTTGTTATTGCTTGTGAAAATGGGAAATTACAAACATGCTCGTGTTTCCATCTCAATGCACCTTCTCATGCTTAATATCAAAAGGTTAATGGACAATATGTAAATTATCTCCGAGGTGAGGGGAAAGAAAACCCTCATTTATATTCTTCAAGGCTCTCGATACAGAAATCCATCTATTTGTGATGTTTTTATTCATTAACATGTTGCTTTATTATTGCAGGAATTGTACATCTGACAAAATGGCCCATTGGTGCAGCCAAATGGCTTGTGTGTGACTGTATATGCCCAACGATCACTTAGAAAACTCCTGTCATACCAAACTAATGCATCACCAGACGCAAATATATTTGAGACTGGAGAAGGAGAAGGTGAGACATATGGAGAAATAAAATGACATCTTGTGTTGAAATGCCATCTTCTCTGTTGTAGCGGTCTCTGCACTCTTCCTTTTAACAAGGACTGAATAAAGTTTAGTGAGCTTGACCTCTGAGCAGGGGCGTCTCAAGTTCAGCACAAATGTCAGCCAAGAACAAGACAACCAACTCCCACCAGCTCCTTATTAGACAAACAGTTTTCTCTCTTACTTTTAACTTTGTGTGCCTTGAAAGTTTGAGTAACGGAAAGCACAAGTAGTGGCAGGATATTTGTTAAAGTTAGCAAATTAAGCTCAATAAAGCGGTGCATCAGACCTCATTTTGGGATGCTTTGCTGAGTAATCTATTTGTCCCTTAAAAAGGAAATTCTACTATCTTAAATGGTTCAACCTGTTTTCGACCGAGACTCACAGCCAAGTGGTTTGATTAGCCGGAAAGCTGCCCCAAAAGTCGATCCCCGTGCAGTTAGCCATAATAGCTAGCCAAATCAAGAGGGCTAATTTCTGTATTCTGTCTCAGAGAAGAGTATTTGAAATCATTAATGTAAAACTGAAGCTTATTTAGAAAGATTTAGAAGCATTTAGAAGATTACACCGAGCATTAAGATGCATTTTCGGTGATCGGATTGCGATCAGATAGTGGAGGACCACATGAAAGTACAGGTGTAAATGCACCCAAAACGCATTGAGGACAGATTGTGATCTGCAGCACGCTCTCAGCGCTCCTCCAGTCACTGGAACGCCGTGACCAGAGGGTTCACCGCCATCGCTGTCTGCACTCAACGTCTTATCTCCTCATCCCTCTGTGTGTGCCGCGTAGACGTACCTCAAAGTCACATTTGCAGGCCCTCTCCACCTAAACGACAGCATTTTCAGGCTGATGTGTCTGCGCATTTACGCACCGCCTCTCTGGTAGAGCCGGCTGTGAGCCCATGCATAGTGCAGCCTTAGATCAGATCTCAATGTGGATACTGGAGACACTTCTTAATACCAGGTGCAAATGCAATCAGGTTGAATCATATCTAAATACAATCTGGATATGAGACGCATTTTAATGCCAGGAGTAAAGGGGGGTCAATATTAATGAGTGCAAAGTTAGCCAGCCATCAAGTCAATTACTATAGTAAGCTTAAGAAGAGTTGTTGGGTGTATTCTTGAACTTTGAAGAGGGTCAGACTAGTTGTTTCCTTCTGTTTCTAGTCTTTATGCCAAGCTAGGCTAATCACCTTCCACCTCCATGCACATTGACCTTTTCATCTAACGCTCTGAACGAGAGTGTATAGGCGTATTTCACAAAATGTCAAACTGTTCCTTTGAATATGTTCACTGAAAGCACTCAATACATGCATTTTGATTTTAAACATTTGTATTTGTAGCACCCCAACACTCAATATAATGCTCAAGTTGCTGTAACTAACTTTCGACTGAAATGATGGAGTTCGGTTTTCTAAGTAGCTACCACGAAGGTTTACCTGATAGGTGAAACTCATAATACACTACAACTAAACAAAGACACTTAGCAGTGGATCTACTCAAGCTGACTATGCTCTATTTTAAATAACTGACCTCAAACTAGTTTTTGTAATGAGTGTGCACGCGCTACCTGAATGTGAGCAACATAGTGAGGCGACATACGTCAGCTAAAACCACAATATCACTCTATATTTCACCTGCTTGGCAGTAATGTTAGCTGACCAGACGAAGGTCTCTCCATGAATCAATGCTGATCCTAGTGTTAGCTTTTCCTGCTTCAACCTCCCGACCACGGACGGAGGGAGACACCGGCACCCGGTCGGAGACGATAACGTTACTCGCTGCGGAGCCCCGTCACTTCACAAAACACGGGAAACCTCTGTTGGTCTGGAGGAGCTGCAGCATTTATTTCTGCACAAACGTCCACTGTACATTTACTAGATATTCTCAGAGCTACTAACTCTCCTGCAGTGTGTAGTGTGCGCGCATGCACGTGAGAGTGCAGCGAAATAGCGAGAACGAGCGAGATGTGTGAGTGAAGGCAGGCCGGCAGAGGAGCAGAGTACAGCAGACCAAAGCTACGGTCTCCCCCGCGTCCTCTGACCGCGGCCAACACTGTTTTGCAAGACGAGCTTCACTAGATATAACTTTGCGGTTTTGGTGCTTCCATGTAGTCTGTGTTGGAGTCCGAGTCTGAACAGCGTAGCCACACGCGAGCGCGCATGGGACACCGACCCGGATTGATTTATACGTGTAAGAAGTTACAAACAGTCCCTTTAACAACTTTCCCTTCTTTATTAAACTAAATCATTTTCAGTTTAATTGCCTTACTGAATTATTTTTCATCCAACTTTATTAGAAGCTTACTTGTTTTAATACCTTACTTTTACACCGGGGCTACGTATTTATCTCTCACTGGAAGGGCATATAGAATACTAAGATACAGTATGTATATATTGCCAGTTATATATACAGTATATTTGGCACTATATGTGTCAGCATCTCCACCATCACCATCAAAGGAAGGTATATTTCCTGCAGCTGATAAAGGATTTATGATTCTTTCATGAGCGAAAATGTATGATACTGCATGCTAATACCCAACCACACTTCATCTCTGCCAGGTGAACACACTGTACCTCCAAAATGTTTTAGGAAATACTGTAAGAGACTCAGTTGACCAGATTGTTTTTTTCATGGGGCTTAACAGATCCAGTTTTCTCTTTCGATTCGTGATTAAACTAAGGCTGTCAATCGATTACAAAATTGTATCGCGATTAATCATGATTGTCCATAGTTAATTGGGATTAATCGCAAATTAATCACACGTTTTTTTTATCTGTTCATAATGTACCTTAAAGGGAGGATTGTCAAGTATTTACTATCAACATGGGAGTGGGCAAATATGCTTGGTTTAAATGTATGTATGTATTTATTATTAATAACACAAACCAATGACAAATATTGTCCAGAAACCCTCACAGGTACTGCATTTAGCATAAAAAATATGCTCAAATCATAACATGGCAAACTCAGGCCCAACAGGCAACAACAGCTGTCAGTGTGTCAGTGAGCTGACTTGACTATGACTTGCCCCAAACTGCATGTGATTATCATAAAGTGGGCATGTCTGTAAAGGGGAGACTCGTGGGTACCCATAAAACCCATTTTCTTTCATATATCTTGAGGTCAGAGGTCAGGGGACCCCTTTGAAAATGATCATGCCAGTTTTTCCTCGCCAAAATTTAGCATAAGTTTGTAGCGTTATCATTCTTCCCGTCATGCTAGTATGACGTGATTGGTACCTATGGATTCCTTAGGTTTTCTAGTTTCATATGATGGCAGTGGTTCACTTTAGCTTTAAAACTGAGACCGCACAACCTAAAAATCGCAAGTTGCATTAATGCGATAAAGAAATTCCAAAAAAAGACAACATAATCTGAGTTATGAGGTTTTTGCATGGCCAGGTAAACAGAGAGACACCCTTCTTTCTCTCACTGGTAATTAATTGAGGGCCCATTACCAGTGATGTACGTGTAGCAGGGATGGATAGATCACATAGAAACCGACTCCTCAGCAGTAGCCTATGCACACCTCCTCTACCACCTCTATATATAACTGCCTAATTTGGTGATATATTGCATGTCAGGCCAGAGAAGATGTTAAGTGTGATAGATTCACAAAGCTCCACTAACTGACGGTCCCACAGGTGGAAACACAGTCAGTCAGTCGGATCACCAGTAGATTATTTTACTCAATTATTAGGATTTTCTAGCTAAAGGTAGACAAATACTTCAGTTTTGGACTGTAAGGGAATCCCATTTTATGATTCAGAGAAACATGTTATAGGTATATTCAAAGTGCTGTGAGCCTTTAAACTAACCCACATTGTTGAAACTGCGTGTGCCAATGGATCTGCTGCGAGGCACGGTAAGAACACGCATGACTGCAACACACACACACACACATCCACAATAACATATAATGTGCACTCCTCAGTGAAACCCTCATTCACACCGGTGTGTTTAGTGTTTGTGGGCATAAACAAAGGCAGATCATTGCTCCACCTTTGACTCCAGTATCTAATTTTAGCTCCACATCATGTTGTTATCACCAGGAATCGATGGAAGTAGAATATAGATTTATGGCTCTACCAATAGGTATTGATTATGATTGTTTTTATATGATGGATTCCCACACTGTATATAGGCTGTTGTGTCTGTGCAATTAACCTGCCTACAATGCAAGCGGATGTGTTTAATTATAGCGGGCTATTCCTGAGAGACCGGAGCTGTAATTCAGTGGCCAGCATTTGAAAAACACACCTAATGTGCAAAACTATTAGTGAATAAATCGCAAAAGGTACGTTTTTACAAGTAAACGACACTGGCTGATTGGTTCAAACCAACAAGACATCTAATTGTTATTCACCCTCAATCTCCTTACCCCCCGTGTTGCCTAATAGACGACTTGCTGACTCGTTTTTCTTCCTGTCAAAGGCCAATTGTTATCACCTTGGTAAGGTAATTTATTAAAGGCAGATGGGCCCTTGAACGTTGCGGACCTTCTTAGACCAGAAAGGGTGAAACGATAAAGCCGCTAACCAAAACTACATTCAGCGAAAGAATATTTTATAGCTTCATTATCCATGTGTTCCGCCTCACTAGCTGTTACATCAGCAACGTCCTTCACTCCACAGCAGACCTGTGGAAAACCAGTAATGCAACACATTCAGCAAGTAGAAAAGGTTGTATAATTAATGTATTTGCTTGCACAATGCAATCATCCCGTGTCAACAGAAGGATCATGTGTACTGTACTGTTCTGCAGCTGGAGGTAAAGCAGTGTTACCATACATGAGCCATGCAATACTTCTTTGGATACACAAAATCATAAAGACTGTTTGTTAAACGTCAACAATCTCTCAGCGTGAGAGATTTATCTGATCCATAGTGGATCAAGTCTGCTCTAGATCTATCTCTGCATGCATTCAAAAAGGACTGTGTGACATCTATGAACACCTGTGCTGTCCTGTATGTGTAATGACGTGGAATAAAATATTCAAGCGCTCAAAGTTTTAAAGGGGAACTCCACCGATCAAAGTCTGTTCACTGGAGTTCACGGGTACAAAGGTGCATAAAGTTATTTGTGGCTCCAGAGGTCAACCCTGTCTCCCACAAAATTATGTTCCCATACAACTAAACTGCAGAACCAAAATACATTTTGAGTGAAACCTATTTACTCCTGGATTATGGTTGCACCCATAAGTAACGTGTTGACATATATTTCTTTAAAAGACCAAAATTCTTACAATGGCGACCACTAGACCACTGACTGATTTGTATCTTCTCATGTATAATCTTTTCTATTTTGTTTTTAAGAAAACAAATTGTCTTGCTGCTGTTCATCACATATGACCTGAATGGGCTACTGTTTGTTATCATGTCACATTATATATTGTGAGCCTCAGATGGATGTTTGCCCGACAGAGACCTTGTGGGTCAAAACATTGCATTCAAATTTTGGGAGCTTGAAAGATTCAGTGTGCAGACAGACAACCACTCCTTTTCTTTTATTTGCTGGGTTTTGTTGTCCTGCACCTGGATGTGCGGGCTACTATCCATCTTCTTTACACAGAAAAAACTATATTAACTTCTTATGAATAACATCAACCGCAGCTGTAAATTCAATGTACCGGTGTTGTTCAGAGACTCTATTGATTCACCTTTGTCTTTTGAGCTTCAGGTGACTCTTATTTGAAGGGTTTTTATTAGGGCAGTCAAGGTTAAGGTGATATTAAATGCAAATTTGTTTTAACGCCACTAATTTCTTAAATGCATTAACGCAATTTGTGATTTTTAGGTTGTAGCAGTTTTCAAGCTAGAGTGAGATACTGGCATCATATGAAACTAGAAAACCTCCATTGGTACCAACCATGTCATACTAGCTTGTCACAAGGGAGGCTAAATAACGCTCCAATCTTCCGCTAAATTTTGGCGAGGGAAAACTGGCATGGCCATATTCAAAGGAGTCCCTTGACCTCTGACCTCAAGATATGTGAATGAAAATGGGTTCTTGGGTACCCACGAGTCTCCCCTTTACAGACATGCCCACTTTATGATAATCACATGCAGTTTTGGGGCATGTCATAGTCAAGTCAGCACACTGACACACTGACAGCTGTTGTTGTCTGTTGGGCTTCAAGTTAGGATTTGAGGATATTTTTTATGCTAGATGCAGCACCTGTGAGGGTTTCTGGACAATATTTGTCATCGTTTTGTGTTGTTAATTGATTTCCAATAATAATATATACATACATAAATGTGCATAAAGCAAACATATTTTCCCACTCCCATGTAGATAAGAGTATGAAATACTTGACAAATCTCCCTTTAAGGTACATTTTGAACAGACAAACATTGTGTGATTAATTAGCGATTAATCATGATTAACTATTTTATTCGATTGACAGCCCTAGTTTTTATATTGTCTACTTATCAGTGTGATTGAGGAAAAAATGTGTTTCTAATGAGTCTTAACAAATACCTTTTCAATAATAAACCTTTCTTCAGGCTGATAATTAAACATAATCTTTATAATTATGTTCTTGGAGCTCCTGTTTATATACTTATACAGTATAAACAGTATATGTGGATGATCTGTTTGAACCTGTAACTCAAAGTGTTCATTTTCCAAAAGAGGTCTCTTTGTTTATGCCAAATACTCCTGAGCAAAGATATGTATCATATATCATAGATGCACTTTCGTCCTTCAACATACTGCTGCAGAGAATCCAGGACATGCTTTGAATGTCTGCCTACTCAGGTGCACTCATCTTTCATGCATGACGAGCCATATGAAAATTCAAATATGGAAAGCGTGTGTGAGTGTGTTAGCATGTGTGTTGACAACATGAGTGGCCCCTTCTGTCGGCACCAGAAGAGCATGACTCTCATGACTTCCCACGCAGTTCGTGTCCTCTTCTGCCTGCAGGAAGGAGGCAAAGAGACAGAAAGGGCAGGAAGAAGATGGTGGAGAGTTCAAACCTTAGCGAGAATAAACAAAACTCTCATCGTGACATTGGAGAGAAACGTCAAGAGGAACTGATGTGAAATGACGCACGTTCATCCAAATTAATCTGTATTATTTAATGCTCTGCCACGTTCTGTGAGTGCCGCAAGAGGTTTCGTTTTGACATCTTCGTGACCTCTCATTTTAATTTCAAGGTAACACAAGTATCTGTGCTGCTTTCAACATGCCAACAATAATGAAAGAAAAGTTTTTACTGCTGATTTTGGAAGAAAGTTTTAACCTTTATTGCACAGCATCTCAGATAAATTCCAAGAACAACATGTTTCACATAATGCTGACAAATCCTCAGCATTATTTCTGTATAGCTCTGCAGGCCAGACTCTATAGCCGGGAGATGGCAAACCATTTCACACATGAACATAACATACTGTAAATACAGATTTAATGTAGCAGCAAACAGACCCACCCCACACACGGTAAAAAACAAGGTGGTGTTTGTTCAGCAAAATTGAACTTATGATCAGCTTTCAGCTCTGCCAGGTAAATATCAGCTACAGTTTCTTTTGTTTGACACTGATATGAATCTTTTCTCTTTTTTTCCAACTGCATGGGCCTTTCTGAATAACAAAAGACAACCATACAGGGCAGCAGCCCATGACCATAATAAAAATATAGCATTTCTCTGAATACATAAACATATTGTCGATGTAGTTTTCAAAATAAAACTATTATATGCGTACACATAATGCAAAAAGGTTCCTTTTTTTAAACATATATTTTAACATATGCCACAAGTTCATGATCTCTGCTGCGTATTAGCATTAATGGGTCAGCAAGGGAATAATGCTCTGTGCATTGATTTCATGTATAGTGTACCATCCAAACAGGAATCCATACAACCCATCACTGGATTTATCCTACAACACAGCAAATGTGCTCATCAAGAGGAGCTTGTACTGTATATAGCACATTTTAGTGAATTTATGAGGATGTCTCTCTCAAAATTAAATCTTGTTTTTTAATTAAAATAAGCTTTTTAAAGAATTTTGCCTTGCCTTGATTTGGACTTCAAATCACAATGGGAATTATGTGGAACATTTTTCTTCATTTCTTTAATAAAAACTGGCATTTTAAATCTGGACCAAATGACTAAAGATGGATTTATTTATTTTTTCATGTTGCATGCACATTTTATAATCTCTGAGTCTCAGAAATTATATTCTTTATTATAATTTATAATATATAAATTATAATATAAATATAATTAATAATAAATAATATATTGTATTTATATTTTATAATATATAAAATAATATTTAATATAATTTCTTACTATTCTCGTACATTTTTAGAACTTCATATCCCCAAAATAAATACATAAATAAATCATATTGGAGACTGAAGGAACAATATCACGACCTGCAGCATCTGAAGCGCACAAATTTATGGAAAGCCTTCTTAAAGTCTTCATTGGCCATGGTGTAAATGATGGGGTTGATGAGAGAGTTCAGGTATCCCAACCAGGTGAAAAAGTCAAACAACTCTGGGTTAAAACACGACTCACACCTGGCCACCACCAGGGTGTAAGCAAGGGAATAATGCTCTGTGCATTGATTTCATGTATAGTGTACCATCCAAACAGGAATCCATACAAACACCATCACTGAATTTATCCTACAACACAGCAAATGCGCTCATCAAGAGGAGCTTGTATACTGTATATGGCACATTTTAGTGAATTTATGAGGATGTCTATCTCAAAATTAAATCTTGTTTTAATCTGTTTAAAGAATTTTGCCTTGCCTTGATTTAGGCTTCAAATTCACAATGGGAATTATGTGGAACATTTTTCTTCATTTCTTTAATAAACATTTTAAATCTGGACCAAATGACTAAAAATGGATGTTTGTTTTTTTTTTTACTTTGCATGCACATTTTATAATCTCTGAGTCCCAGAAATTATATTCCTAATGGCATTCTTTACTATTATCTATATTCTCGTACATTTTTAGAACTTCATATACCAAAAAATAAATACATACATAAATAAATCATATTGGAGACTGAAGTCAGACTGAATCGTATCACCTCCTGCAGCATCTGAAGCGCACAAGTTTATGGAAAGCCTTCTTAAAGTCTTCATTGGCCATGGTGTAAATGATGGGGTTGATGAGAGAGTTCAGGTATCCCAACCAGGTGAAAAAGTCAAACAACTCTGGGTTAAAACACGACTCACACCTGGCCACCACCAGGGTGTAAGCAAGGGAATAATGCTCTGTGCATTGATTTCATGTATAGTGTACCATCCAAACAGGAATCCATACAAACACCATCACTGAATTTATCCTACAACACAGCAAATGCGCTCATCAAGAGGAGCTTGTATACTGTATATGGCACATTTTAGTGAATTTATGAGGATGTCTATCTCAAAATTAAATCTTGTTTTAATCTGTTTAAAGAATTTTGCCTTGCCTTGATTTAGGCTTCAAATTCACAATGGGAATTATGTGGAACATTTTTCTTCATTTCTTTAATAAACATTTTAAATCTGGACCAAATGACTAAAAATGGATGTTTGTTTTTTTTTTTACTTTGCATGCACATTTTATAATCTCTGAGTCCCAGAAATTATATTCCTAATGGCATTCTTTACTATTATCTATATTCTCGTACATTTTTAGAACTTCATATACCAAAAAATAAATACATACATAAATAAATCATATTGGAGACTGAAGTCAGACTGAATCGTATCACCTCCTGCAGCATCTGAAGCGCACAAGTTTATGGAAAGCCTTCTTAAAGTCTTCATTGGCCATGGTGTAAATGATGGGGTTGATGAGAGAGTTCAGGTATC
>CAKAOH010042319.1:142316-161158 GCA_916701665.1 Sebastiscus tertius | reverse complement strand
AAAAAAAAAAAAAAAAAAAAAGAGAGAGAAAAAAGAAAAGAGATACATTTTTCCTCCCACATAACATATGAAAGTGTAGTCATCAAGCTGCTTCTCCCACACATGTACGAGAAAAACACAAGCGCCCACAATCAGTCTTGTTAAAATGTCTTAAATCTACTTATAGATCATAAAAAAGGACAAATGAAGGTGAGGTATTTACAAGCTTTTCTATGATTGTATTAGTGTTTAACGAGGCTCAGATTTGACTTAACTTGTGTTTTACATTAGTTTCGTGTTTTATTGGGTTTATGTGTGAGTGAGACCTCGGCCTGTGTGTGTGTGTGTGTGTGTGTGTGTGTGTGTGTGTGTGTGTGTGTGTGTGGTGCAGCTGTTCACCTGAGGTTATTTGATCAATGATGTAGTGACAGGTGGGAGGTTGTTGGGAAGCTCATGGCTGTGGTGCATGACAAAACATACCCCCACACACTCATGCATACACACTACACATAACAGACAAATCTACCTACACATTTAAGGGCAAAACTGTCTAAAAGTGTGGCAGTTAAACAATCTACAGTATATGCCTGAGTCAAACAATAACAAATAGAAAAAAGTCAGTGTTATCAGTAAGGATGCGCCGATCAAATACTCAGTATCGGTCCGATGCCTGCCAAAATCACTGGATCAGATATCGGAAGGGGAAAAAAAGTATAGCCTGATCCATTTCCCTCACATACGCTCTTCTACGTTGACGTCTGTGCCGGGGCTCAGTCCGGCAAATACACTCTTCTAAGTCGGTGTTGCCGGGTCATTTTTCCGGGGCTAAAGCCTTGAATGTTTTGAGTGTAGTCCTGACAGAAAACGTAATGTGTGTGAGCGTGCGATAGTGTTCGTCACAGAGCCGACTGTCAATGTAAAAGCGGGTCTCTAAACCAACTGTGTGTGCGGCAGGGGTCTGATGGTCAGCGCTGAGTGACTTACAGCGAGAAGAGGAGAAATAGCAGAGTGTTGTGTCTACTTCATGATTGTAGCTGCCGTTTTATTTTATTTTACAAACCTCACGTTGCATAACATTACGTTACAGCATCGCTCCAAAACTAAAAAAAACTAAAACTAAAACGGTAAATGACTCATTTTACTAGAGGTGAAAACTCTTTGGAGACAGACAGACAGACAGACAGACAGACAGACAGACAGACAGACAGACAGACAGACAGACAGACAGACAGACAGCAGTAGATGATGGAGAGGTAAACAGTGCACACACTACACTGCATTAACTGTATCTGAAAATTGTGTGTGAAAGGAAAACTCTTTTAATATTTCAATAAACTAATATTAACATACAGAGATGGAAGCAAAACTCAGATCTCTTTATACTTAAGTAAAAGTAGTAATACTCCAATGTAAAATATCAGCTACAAGTAAAAACCCTGCATTCAAGGCTACTCAATTAAAAGTGCAGAAGTATTAGCATCAACATATACTTAAAGTACCAAAAGTAAAAGTATTCATTATGCATAATAATATATATTATATTAGTGTATTCTAATTATTGATGCATTAAAGTGTTCATCACTTTAATGTGGAGGTCATGTCAATGACTTTATATAATGCAGGGTAGTTTAATCTATAATAATACATCATTTATTAGTTCATTATATTTTGTATTAATAACCTGAATCTGCAAAGTAACTAAAGTTATTACATTTATTTAACGTAGTTGTTTAAGAGAGGGAAAAAGGCGGTATCGGATTGGTTTCGGTAGATACTCAAAGTTACGGACAGTAAAAACTGGTATTGAGTCATCTCTAGTTATCAGGAAAATGACTGTACAAACCAAAAGCTATATATGAGCTGTATATATATAAAAAAGAGGTCTCTTCCTGTTTTTAACTATTTTTCATCGGCATATTACAGCACACAGTGTTGCCCTAGATGTCACCAGTATCTTCTTACCACAACAATTGCACATACATTATAAAGAAAACCACACTGTGCAGCAGCCAACAGGAAGACACACTTCACATGTCCAACAGATAAAGTGTTTTGCAAACACTGCAGAGAACGATACAGCTACAAGTTGATGACACGTTTCTGGTTAGAAGTAATCAGCCACAACACACCCCCATTCTTTCAGTCTCTCTGTGCACGGAAAAGCCACTTTGGGGCACGCGGTTTTCCTCGCAAGGGGGTCACCCTATGCAGGTGTTCATCATCATCACCACATCAATAACCAAAGGAGATAAGGCTACCTATTTTGGCAGTCTCACAAGTGTGGCTATGCTTTTTGTCAAACGGGCCCATAAACAGCAGGTCGTGGCTTTCGCTTTCAGCGTCACAAACATATTAATAAACTAAAACTGACAATGAGCAAAAAGTACTGCATTAATATCACAAAAACAACTAAGTAGCCTTTTCTAAAAACCCAATTTACTGTCAATATCACGCATGCCTGTTTAAGTGTGCCTTTAAGTTCCTGTAGCAAATGCTGATGTACAACCTTAACTACACCAACACACATCCCATCATGGTGTTAAATGAGACAATGATGCCTTGCAAAGCAGAACAAATGGAGATGTCAATGTGAAAAGCATCAGAAACTAAAAGGCAAGACCTTCACATTTTGTAAAACACATAAATGAAATAAGAGCAAAATGCTAAATCATAGGCAAAAACCAATACCAGGCTATCTGGATGCCAGTGGTCAAAGCGTGCATCCGAAATAATCATGAATGCCTGTCATCGAGAAGAATTAAGCTGTAACAAATGGTAACCTTGGCTTACATACACATTCACATTTGGCTTGCTCACGGCAGAACAAGGCCCCTGGCACATGGCAGTGCCCAGAAATATTACTGCAGTGTTGACAGAGCAGACGACACCTGTGTCGTATCAACTCTGGTCATCATAAAAGGGCGGGAGATATATGGATTTAACAAACATAAAACCAAAAAATTTTGTGCCACAGATATGAAACACTATGAAATCAAAGAAATGTAAAAGTGCCTTACCTGTGCAAACGCTTCAAGATGAAATGGAAAGACGCCACGTTACATTAGACACTACAGTACAGACACCCCAATCTGACACTAAAGCTTCCGTCTAAGTGTGTGCTGTGAGAAGAAAGTAGCTCTCAGCATTTCAACCAATCAGAAATCAGACTGCGACCACCTTCCTGTCAAGACTGTTTCTGTATACAGTAAGGTACATTAGATACCACAACCATGTGGTCAAAAACAAACTGAGATAGAGCTGGCCTAGATGAAAGACGCTCTCTGATGCTACTCCATTTAGGCTGCACAACAACAACCACCAACAGTGCATGAAACACAAAGTAAATCAGTCTCTATTGAAAGGATGTTCTGAGCAACTGAAGATACAGAAATGTTTATAGTGCAAACACAGGTTTACTGGAAGCGTGTGAGCTCCTAAAATAAAAAATAAACAGACTTTGGAGAGTGTAAACTTAAGCACGATATCTGGCGAGCGCTTATCAAACTATCACAAGTTGAATTCAACACTTGCAAAGAAGAAGAAGAAACAAATAAAAATGTGTTTTTACCGAGTGTGTCTTTGAGATTCTTGACAATAGAAGCTTTCCTGGCGCTGTTTTTCCTCTCCACATAGTTGGACGGCACAAAGCCTGTTTTGTTGGTGGCATTGCGAACCCTCCACCAGGACTTGGAGTCGTCGAGGAGCCAGAGGCGCTCGTTCTTCTTGATGTCCAGCTCCTGGTCCTGCTGGGCCATGTAGTCGAACTTGGCGATGACAATCACCTCTTCCGTCATCTTGCACCCGGTACACTGGAGGAGGAGGGAATTAATCGGATGTCAGAGGGGCTGAAGTGAATATTCTACATTAAAGAAAATTACAACTAGTAGCAGTGATAAAGTCAGCCTCAACTTCTACCTAGTTTCTGTTGTATTTAAAAAAAAAATACAGGGTTTCCCACAGGAAATTGGTAAGCAGAAGTGCTGAGCAATGCTGAACTTTTCTCTTCTTCTTTTGCAATGTCAACATGCAATTAATTACATAAACTAGGAAATTATTATAAAAATGTATTTGGAGTCCAATTCTCATAGAACCTCCCTTTGAACTGACCAGGGCTCTAGCTGAAGGACATCTCGTCGTCCAGAGGCGGAAAAAAAATAATTAATTTTGGGACGAATATGGGACGAGAGTTGAAAGAAAAATACCCGTTACATTAGAATGGACGGCGATGAAAATGACTGCAGGTTTTTATGCAGCACACCGTTATTATTAAATCTCCTTGACAACATAAACACACACATGCACACACACTGTCAGTGCCCGATCCAATCCGTCCTGCACACAGCACACACCGTTTACATACCTTTGACTGCACGATAGCTGCAGCGGCAAAAGGGAATTATTGCCAAGTCAATGAGGTAAGCTTACTAGTATTAACGTTACCAGTTTGACGTTAACGGTAACGTTTACAGTTAACGCATCGCTAACGAGTCAGCAGCCGACGTTTGCATTCACAGTCGAGAGAGCTGACGATGACGTTACGTTAACTACGAGGAGTCAAAACTCTGCAACAGCTCAAATCATGTTACTAATGTTAACCTTAACTTATTTACTTAGTCCTCTTCGTCCCCCTCGGGGTAATAAGGCTGAAGTGAGATCTCTCTGTGCAGCAACTCCTCCAGCTTTAAGACGCGCAGCTAGCAGGGCCGGTTCTAACTTTTTAGGTGCCCATATGCAAAATCTTATGTTTGACCAAATGCTACTTTTTACACATAAAAAATATTTTGATTTAATTTAGCTGCATTGTTAACATCGAAATAAAAAAAAATAAAAAAATCCAAATTATAAATAAAAAACAAAAAAAAAAGCCCTTTTAAAAATAAAAAGTTTTGGAAAAATTATAAATTTATGAACAAAAATAAACCACTTTTGATGTTCGATTTATGCTAAAGATCTCTTTTGAATGATTAACTAATGATAATGTAGGAAAACAAAGAATTTAAATTTGGGACGGTCCGCATTAATTTCGGGAAGGCTTAGGTTGTATTTCGGGAGGATGGTGAAAAAAGTTAGTCGAGAGCCCTGACACCGACATATTTCACTCGTGTATGGACCAAAAGAATCGGTTTCCTCTCTATCTGCCCAGTCTTCATACACATTTCATTCACAAGCTGGGCTATTTGCTCCAGACACAATGATTAGCGAAAAAGACACACCAAAAGTAAATTTAGAAACTGGGTTTGAATAAAGACGGCTGTACCTGTACTGCATCAAAGCTGAGAACTTCAAGGGCTACTTCTCTGTAGACCTAGGAAAAGAAAAAAAGAGAAAATGCAGGAGAATTACAAATCGACTCTTCTCAAAATGTGCCCAAAGAGGTCTTAATAATACAAAAAAAACTTGTATCTGTATTTCTGTTTGCGTGACTTGAAGGCCACACAGTCCATGAAGCACTGTACTAATCAGAATCAGAAATACTTTATTGATCCCCGGGGGTTGCAGTTGCTCTTATATATACATAAAGAAATGTAAGAAAATACAAATAAAGGAGTATGTAACATGTAAATTATGTAAATAATGCTACAATATACAACACAATATATGTAGAGAAATATAAGTAAATAATAATACATAAGAATATAAGAAATATGTAAAAATATTTGCAGTAAGACATACAATATATAACATATAACCACAGTGTAAATACAAATGGTACATGCATGCCAAGCTAAGGAGAGTGTTGTCTAAAGATACTACAGCTAGACCAGATTCCTGAAGAAATGCCAGCTACCGTTTCCACAGTTTAGTCTCTTCAGACATTATTTCCCTTGAATTGTGCTCTTGAAATAACAGATAGAAATGACTATTCTTTTCGGTCTTCAACACTAACAGCTGTCAGAGAGCCAATCTCTCAGTGTCCACATTCTTTATAAATCTACAGAGGGGATAATTTCCTCTCAGAAGCAGTCCAACGATTGTCTATTGTGTGAGGCATCGAACATGAACCTGTGAGCCAGGAAGATGGCAGAGATAACTGGAATAGGGAAGTAAAGAAGAGGGGCGCTGTGCGTCAGCAGTGAGTCTACGTCAGGGGAGTGAAGCTCTCGCTGAGCACTAATGATGTAGGATATTGCTTTAAATTTAGCACAGGCCGATAAATATTCCTGCGTGTGCTGTGCTGTGCGAATGCTGTGAATATTATGTGAACCGCATTACAGTAAAAGCATGGCTCCTTTGTTTGCAATGTTGCTTATCACAAGGTCTTTCAAGTTCCCCAAGCATTTTTTAAAATTATGATTTGCAAGTACTGTGTTTGTGTTCAACAATGAGCACATTCACAACAACTGGTCTTATGACCCGTTGTAGCCATCAGCACATCTATGCTTAGGCTAATACCGTGGCGTTGGAGGAGTGAAGAGGCACTATTGAAGCGGCTGCTCTGATGTCATGGGAGTGGATGGTGTTTCACCTTTACCCCCCCCGACGGACTTCAGGGACCAGACACTGACCTCATTGATCGAGGGCTCTCGGTTTTTTATTTGAAGCAGCGGTGTCTAGGTTTCAGCTGCAGCTGGCCTTGAGATAGGCCCAGAACCTGATCTTAGGCAAACATAAGGAGCCGAGCTAACCTTCAGCATGATTAGCCGAGGGGAGAAAAATAAACAGTAAATACGTAAAGGCTACTTATGCTTTTCTGGAGAAAAAATCAAGATGTTGATGAGGTTCCTCATTACAGAAAACAAACCCTTGGGTGACAGACAACTCATTCCTCTTTCTTCATTTGAGATGTGACAAGAGCCTAAAGCTAAAATGTGTAATATAAAGACCCCAAACTGGCTCTGAATTTCATATAACAAAGTTTTAAGGGGGACTCATATGGTGGTCTGGGCTATTTTTTCCCCCATGTGGGGTGTTGTTGACTTTGTTTACCAAAAAACAGTGTGGTTTTATCTCATTGCATGTTATTGCCTGCTCCTTTTCCATGTCTAATGAAATTAATGAACACTGGGAGACATGCTAGGGAGCGGCACACAAAAACAAAGAGCTGATTTACTCTCCTCGAGTGCTGCCTCTTTCACCAAGACAAAGGCAACAACCCCTCCACTCCCTGGGCTGGGCTGGATAACTGTCGGCCAAAGAGGCTGACAAGTGTGTGTGTATATGTGCTCCCTCTCCATTTACAACATCCCTCCCTTACTATCTTTTTTTCCCCCCACTTTCTACTTTCCCTGCCGGAGCATGAAAGAGTCATCAATGTAGGACTTTCCCAGCTATGTCCCATTTTAGGGACTAACCCTTTCCCAGCTATCTCCCGTTTTCAGAAAGCACACTGTACACTTCTTTAAACTGCCGTCACCCCCCACGTCTAGGGTGGCTGCGCACTAAGTGCACATCGACACCGCAGTGACTTACGATAGTGCAGATGTGAGGGGAGGATCAAAAAGTTGGGGCGACAGATGCTCTGAGCTAATCGCGCAGCTGCAGACTGAGCCAAGGCCACTCGCCACTCCAAAGCACTAAACACAGAGGTCAGGCGGGTCAAACTTCTCAAATTGTGTCATATCCACATGGGCTCTCCGTTTACCCTGCTGCCAGGCAGAATTAACAGGTAGCCAATCCATCACCAGGCCCACAGTGCACATTAAGTCAGAGCGAAGGTCAGCGAGTCTGACCAAAATCTGATAGTTTTTGTGTTTCCATTTGTTTTCTTTCTCATACGTAATCAATACTTCTCTTAAATCAAACAATTTCATATGTTTACTGTTAAAGCAAACATCCAAGAATCAGACTTGAAGAAGCTTTTTGTGATCCTGAAAACAGACCACGGAGGGATCTAATACACAACAAGAACGGAGCTGTCTTCCTGTCATTAGGTTAAGATTGATTGATGACAACAGCATCTACAATGTTGTCTCCTATTTGATCATTTTAAAGAGGAGCTATTATGCTTTTTCCCCCTTTCCTTTAGTGTGTTATAGATTTTTTTGAGTATGTAAAAGGTCTGATTGTCAGAGCTATCATCTTAAATGAGTAAATAACTCACTATTGCAGGATCACTGACAATACCATTTGAGTGTGGAGTCACTTAAAGAGGACATATAATGCTTTTTCTCTTTCCTTTAGTGTGTTGTATAGTTTTGTGTGCATGTAAAAGGTCTGTAAAGTTACAAAGCCCAAAGTCCACGCCAGAGGGAGTTACTCTCCCCCACAGAAACACTTCTCCTGAACTGCCTGAAACGCCCTGAAGTCCTGCCTTTTCTTCCGTAACATGGTGATGTCACCAAGTAAGACATTTTGCCTAGCAGCTAGTTTGGCACACCCTCAAACAAAGCCAGTTCAAGTGGAGCTGGAGCGGAACCTGAAGAGTGTGGTTCGGTTGACCAATCACAACAGTGGGTCAGCTGACCAATCAGAGCAGACTGGGCTTATCGAGAGCGGGGGGGGAGCTCAAACAGAGCGTTTCAGACAGAAGGTGAAAAGAGGTGCTGCAGCACAGCCGGTATGAGAAAAATAAAGCACTTTTTTAACATTAAAGTATGTCAACATGTTCTTGTAGAAGCCCCAAATACAAGTATGCATAATAAGCATAATAGGTCCCCTTTAACATTTGAAAAAAATGCTGTATGAAATTATAATTTTGTCTTGACAGCTTGAACAGATCCCATTGAGATACAAAATCTCTTCTTCCAGGGAGTCCTGGTCAAGACGGCAGCATGAGCAGTTTCATATAAAAACAATTTAACATTTTAGAACACATACAAATACATAAAGGCAACACAATGTTGTAATGAGTAACTGTATAGTGTTTTCCAACTCTAAAATTAACTTGGGTACCAGACATAAAGCAAAAAAAGGATCTGAAAGCACGAGCTCTGTGGTCGTCAACAAGGGCGACCAGACCACATGGAATGGTAGACAGGTGGTCAAATCCGGTGGCCAGTGGTAACTTCAGGGTTTTCCCAGCTAGCTGTGGCTACGTCGTCTTCTACTATTCCTCCTTCGCAATATACAAAAACTGATGTGCTGACAGAAAAGGACCAAAATAATGTCCACATTTTGTTTTTAACTGAACAAAAAAAATGACGAAATGATGCCGTTTAAGGTAGCACTTCCTGTGGCTGCTTCACAATAAGAGCTTTCCAGTGGGTCACCAGCAGCAGCAGAAAGCATTCCATTTGCATTAACACTATCTTATCAGCAGCTGACTTCACTACAGCTCCCATAACACGTGACACATGAGTGACCCACCTACTGATTACTATGGTGAGGGAACACAGAACTTGGCTTATTATTATACTTTTGATAAATAAAACCCACTCTTTAGTCTACAAACATCCATCACAATTTCCTAGAACCGAAGGTGACCTCTTCAAATTGCTTGTTTTGTCCCATTAACAGTCTAAAACAAATCAAATAAAACATTTATTTATGAATCAGAAAATAGCAAATCCTCCCTTTAAATGAAGCTTTGAACTATTTGCCCTTAAAGCCCTAACTGTTAACTACTAAATACCAAGCTGATAGGGTGGGCCCAGCTTATCTACTGCCATAGCAGCAGTTGTGGGCCAGTGACAGGACAACCAGTGTTACTATCAGTCATCCACTCATGTTCTCAAGAGTGCTAACACCGGTCACAACTGTTTCCCGTCAGCGAAAAGACACTGATCCAAATCTGGCACTGTTATATTTAATAGTTAAAAAGAAATGGGGTAGTGAAGACTACTTAGTTGTTCAGAAAATACCTTTTTGCAAGTCAATAAAATTAAAAAAAGGCTTTAGTACGCTGCAAACCACAAACCACAACAACTGCACATGAGTGGTGTAATTGAGAAGCAGCGCTGCAAAATTTGCAATGTTACTATGAAACAACACTGACATAAATTGACCACATCCTGCAGTCTACAGTTGCTGCCACAACCCCTTGTATCTCTGCAGGGGAAAAAAAGTGGAGATCTAGTCAAAGAGCACACCCAGTGGCCTGTGCTGTAATACATGATACGGTGAAACAATACTAGAGATATGCATAAGAAGGAAAGAACAAGAATAGTTTTAGTGTTCAGCCTGGATTCCAGTGAATGACTTTATCTACCAGACACCAGAGGCTCTTGGTAAATACGAAGTCACAACAACTGGATACTGTATAATCTAAACAAGCCTAAGAGAACAATTATGGATCCTTGTCTCCCTCCGCTGTGGGAGCAAATGGCACCGCTACTCGACAGGATTGCTGAGGCACTGAGACAGCAACAGCATGAGCTCACAGAGGCAGACAGAGTAACCTAATCCCTGTGACAGCCTGCTAAAATCACAGCCTCCGCTGCCTTCTGGAATGTGCTCTGTATGCTCACTGCTCACTCAGCCCCCTCTGGCACTGCCGCACTTCCTCCAACTTACACCAAAACTCACATTTTGGCCACAGGGCAGGCCTGGCTTCACGATCGCGGACAGTGCAGGACGGCGACGGGGGAGGTGGGATGAGGGGGGGATGAATACACGTTTGTGCTCTTTTTCACATCGAACCACGGCGGCTAAAACCCATGAGACTGCGTCTCATCCCAGCTGTCCTAGATTCCCTCAAAACAAAACAGAAGCATAGCAGCAAAGGGTCATGGGAGACTTGGCAGGCCAGCTGTGAGACAGGAAGTGTGGACACAAGGGTGACCGGATGATGGGAAAGTGATGCAATCTGACACAGTGCAGGCTTGACCTCTGAGTTCAGATGAGTTCAGATGACTTTATCTTTCGCTCTGCATTGATGGGTGTAATGTACCTCAATTAAGAGAGTTTAGGACCTATTTCAACTCGAACGCTGGTGTTACTGGAAGAAAATATGATTGGAAAACTGTATTATTCCGGTATCAGCGGGGGACAGAGGGGGCCTCTAGTGTTTCGCGCTAAGCATATAGGCTCATGACTGTGTGAAAGCAGTTGGTTATCCACCCCTCGGGATCACACTCAGCAGTTGGGAATGGCCTAAAATAGACCAGTTCGTGTCCTTTGAGAATTGCCAGAGATTTACTCTCATAGCAACAACCAACACCAAAAGTTTCAAGCTTTCTTTTAGGCCAACTTCACATCAAAAGGCCTCGCTCTATGCTCAAAACAAATCTGTGAGAAGCGTATACAAATGACACCGGTTGAAATATGTCGTATAGTAATTTAGCCACAAAATGAAAAAGTCTCACGCAAAATTTTGCCCGGCCACTTTGATATACTGTACGGAGAAATTATTTAAAAAGACAAGCGCAGTATTTATGGAGCTTAGAGGAATCTCATCCAAATTATATAAATAAAGCCCTCTTTTATCACTCTAGAGCTGCAAGTATTGAACTTTAATCACAGACTATTCCTTATTCAAAGATAGATTGGGTACCAATACATAACAGAGATAGCAATGATTACTTAATAATAAATATAGCATAGCTGAAGTGTTTTCGCTTCCCCATTTTCACTTCCCCGTTCATTACAACCTCATATTCTCCACTTCTCAAGGCGTAAGGCTGAATGTTACCGTCTGAGAGATGGCACTGGTGAACCGACCCGCCGTTTTTGTGGCTGGAAAACAAGACGAGATGTCCTTTTTTTTGTGTGTCCTTTATTTTGGAACGGTGAAACCAACGCAACGTAAAAAAGGGATGACACAAACATGAGTGGTGGCTTCACAGAAGCTTCAGAGAGAAAAAAAAAAAAAAATTCACAAGAGTAAAATCAGTGATCTGTATCAGCCCTGAAAAGCCTGATCAAAGCACCCCTATCATACACCACAAAACAAAATTACATAACCAAAGTGCTTGTGGGAAATATTTTGTAGAACAGGCTAAATTTAGAAATAAGACCACTGCATTAGTATTTGCAGAAATAAGATGCATATGAGCCAGACTCATACATTATCTAATATTTAGGGCTTTCAAAGTTAACACGATTGTAACATGTTAACTCAAATTTGTTTTAACGCCACCAATTTCTTTAACGCAACTTGCAATTTTTGGGTCTCCCCTTTATAGACATGCCCACTTTATGATAATCACATACAGTTTGGGGCAAGTCATAGTCAAGCCAGTACACTGACAGCTGTTATTGCCTGTTGGGCTTCAGTTTGCCATGTTATGATATGAGCATACTACCTCCCAGTATTCACACTAAATTAGTTTAATGTAGTCTATAAATAGCCTTAGCAGCAGCCTACCAGCACGGAAACACATCCTCTCTGTAAGCAAATACACACCAGAACATAATACCTCCATGTAAGAAAGGATCTATTTCCTCAGACCCCACCTACAGCAGCAGAGCCTACACATCCGCATCCACGCCCTGCTAGTTGCTGGAGTTGCCAGTTGTTGTTCTGGGTGGCCTGTTTGCTTATAGCTACCAGGTCCAATGATGGCCACATCCAAGCAATCTGGGATCAAGGCAACAGCAAAATAAACCTTCAGGTTACCTCACTGACTCTGAGAGCTCCAGGGGGATTTCCCAATGACTAATCCAAGTTTACAAAGCAGGAGGATTCCTAACATCAAGTATTACAGTACAATAAATCTGTTTGCGGTTTAGTTTTGTGTGGTGTTAGGCTACTTTAATCTACTAGTAGCATTAAGGAGTCAGTAAAAGAGACAATCTGGCCACGCAATGTACAGTAGCTGTATACCTCATTGCAACAGCAGCCTTCTGGAAAAAAAAAAGCTATTGTTGCAGTCAAAATAGCAGATCATTTGTAAACCGCAAGATAATAATCCCGGGCAGCCTGTGTCAGAGAGATGAAATGGATACACTGGCTTCCTCTTAGTCTTCGTACATCCTGGCAAATATGAGCCCTAGGGCGCTGTCACAATAGGACTAAACAAGCCACTTGGGACACATGTCTGGGAGGGCCACGTGTTGGAACTTGTGAGAGCGGGAGGGAGGCATTCCAGATTGCATGGTGATGCCACAAAAAAAATCTGGGGTCTGCACGAATCAACGAGATGTTTGATAGGAGAGACAAGAAAAACAACATTTTCCACAGACATCCTCAACTCTGTGCTGCCAGACTGAGAAACAGCCGGTACACATTTTATTAGGGCTGAAACGATACACCCATCACCCGATTCGATACCGATACTATCACAATACTTGAGTGCAGATTCGATATGTATTGCTATTTGATATTACAAGTTATTGTGATTTTTGTGAACACCAGACCATGGGAAAACGTTGAATAATAGGGACTTTTACTAAAATATCTAAATTTATACAGTAAAATAGATTGATATTCAGCATGTGCTCATGCTTACTCAGACTACAACAATAGAAGCGGTAACTTCTTTCTACCTCCGCATAGACTCAAATGAAGCAAATATATCAATTCTGGCATTAAAATAATCTATTTAAAAAAAATTTAAAAGATCGCAATACGTAGGTGAATTGATTTTTTTTTTTCACCCCTAATAAGAACTAGCTTATTCGAAAGGTTTGAATGATTCTGCACATGCAATCACCAATGTTGATGACGGCAACCATTGATTCAAAGTCCTCAGGGGACACACTGTGGTGGAATGAAGTATACCTGACCGGCTACAACTACTGTTAGTTCAACAAACTTGCGTAAAATATCTAGGGGTGGGCAGACTAAAACAGGCTTCAGTGCATCACAGTGAAAAATGCAGCCATTCCTCAAAAGTAAACTTTCAGTAATAAAGAAATTTAAACTTCTTACAATACAGTTTGACATCATTTTCAACGAATTCTGTCATCACAATGAGAGACGCATTTGCAAGTACACACATCCTCATTTTCACACTGCCAAACCCACAGAAAGAAAACCCCGAACCATAATGAACTAATAGAGAAAAACACCACTGAAACTGCATACTTCTTTCCTCCTACATAAGAGGAAGTCAAATCACTTACTCCAAATGAGAAATGATAGCAAATATTTCAACCGCACACAGTCTAGCCTGTAACCTTTTACAGAAGTGAGGAGACATTTCTCACACCAAACACCCTTAACTGTGCAGTGCTTGATGACTTTGCCTTTGCAAAGCGTTAACAGCTGAACAGGTTATGTTCTCAGGTCTGCTTCGTCAAAAAGTAGCACTTGTCATTCTTCACCTTGTTGCACCTAACAAAAGGCTAAGTTCCTTTTTCCACCAGGTGACCTTGGTCAACACATAGAAAGTACCTTTCTTATTGACTGTTCAAACATGCCTACATGCATGAGCAGTCAAAGGAAAGCATGTCAGACAGAAAAAGACGAAATTGCAAAAGAAAATGAGGAAATGGAAGTGAGCATATATGCAATAACTGAGATTAGGGAGATAACAAAGAGAAGAGACACAACGACGGAAAAAAAAAAAAAAACCCAGTTTCTCAACTTCAATAGAAACCAAAAGCCACTTAATACATTAGAATTCCTGAGCTTGTCATTTGACTAGGGAAATTTTCAGCCACATTAGATTTTTTGGCTATCACAAAAATGCACAGTTGGTATTTTCCCCTAGGCTGTGAGGACAGATTTGGCTGCTTGAGGCCACTGGTAGCACATAGCAGGCACTGAGAAAGAGGCAAAGGGAGGAAAGAGAGCTCATCGCTGCGTGTCCGTAAGATCATACTGTCATAACATCAAACAAGGGCATTGTTTGAGGGTATCTGAGTCAACACATGAGCTATAAATAGGACACAGATGAAGTAAATAGGGCCACATCACTGCAAACATGCATAGCTGAATAGTGAAAGCTTTAGTTCAGGGGGAGTCCTCGATCCCGGACATGAGCTCATGACCTGGCAGCTGATGGGGCACAAATGTTCTCCCTGGGTCTCCTAATAGCCATTTTCACATCTCGCAAATTGGCTTCAACGCTCAGGAGAAATATATCAGCCTTCGAGCAAATCACGCTGGTAACTCCACCATCTTTCTCCCTGCAAACTGGGCCTTATCCTCCCACTGACTCCCACTGAGAACAGAGCAGACCATAATGTCTCTCTCCCCACCTCGCCTCCCTGAAACCTTAACAAGGGACCGGGAAGAGGTCTGTCAGTGTGACAATAATTACAGAAACTATATTATTCAGCAGCTGCTAGCACTGTGACGACACACCTATCTACCGATTCGATACCGTCACGATACTTGGGCGCCGACTCTACAAGTATTGCGATTTGATATCACGAGTTATTGCAATTTGTTAACTTTTTTTAACACTAGACCATGGGAAAAAGTTGAATAATACACTTCTAGGGAAATTTTATTTGGAAAATATCTAAATTAATATAGTGAAAATGTTAGAGTTTCAGCATGTATGTAATCAGAGATGTCCTGAAGTCAAATATATCAGTCAAATACATTTCCCTCACAAATTACAGATATGACGTCATGTTACTCAGACTGCAACAATAAAAGCGGCAACTTCTTTCTACCTCCACATACTCAAATGAAGCAAATATATTGATTCTGGCATTAAAAAAAACGATTTCAAAATTGTAAAAAAGAAATCGTGATACATAGTTGAATCGATTTTTTCTCCCACCCCTAGATATACTATTCAGCAGCTGCAGAAAAAAAACCCATTGGAGTTTGGAAAGACACACACGCTGCCCCTTTAAATCATTCACATCTAACTAACCACATATCTCCAAATTAATATCTGCGAGATAAAATACTCAAGCCATATTATTAATCTGCTGTTGAACAAGTTTTTTAACAGCCCACACAAACATAAGCCACGAAGCTTGCCAACAATTATACAGCCTTATCGCCCATTGTGCCGCCGAAGCATGACATTTAGTCTGGCTTTGGTTGTGTAAGGTAGAAACAATGTTAGGAGATAAACAGAGGGAGTGATTAACAAACATTTTGCCCCGAAACATAAATGGTTTCACTTACACAGTACATTTGGCTACCGATTACTGATCTCCCTGGGTAGATGAAAGTTAACGGACATGTTCCTACTAGTATGCGGTTTCTGTCTTTGAATTGGAGCTGACATTGACAGAAAATTAATTAGAGTAATTTATCAAGTAAGAACACACCAGTCATTCTCTGGTGCCAGCTTCTCCAATGCAAAGACTTTTATACGATTGTAAATAGGGATGCACCGATACGGATACTGAATCGGATATCAGGCCACACTGACTCATATACAGTAGCTGGATCAGGTATCGGTTACAATGGAGCCGATCTAATCAATTCAATTCTATGTTTCTATAATATAGACATTTATATACTGAGATTTTAGTTTAGTTTACACCTGAATTGTAATTCCTGTTAATTTTGAAGATTTTTTTTTACCAAGTTACTGGTGTACGATTTATTATATTAATAATAAATGGAAAATAAATTAATTTGTTGGGTAAGTAATGTTTAAAATCAAGCCTGGTTTTGACTTACACATAAAATAATGATCCCAGTCACTTCCACACACAGTGAAGCACACAGCTTGTTAATTTAACACTGGTATCAGATCAGTACTCGGTATCGGCAGATACCCAGAAAGCCCAGCTATCGGTATATAGAGACTGGAAAAAGTCAGATGGGTGCATCCCTAATTGTAAACATAATATATTTGGGTTTGGGACAGATGTTAAGCCAAAACAAGATATCTGAAGCCATCATATTGGACTCTGGGAAACTGTGATGGACATTTTACAGGCTAAATGATTAATCAATTAATAGTAAAAATACATAAACAATTCCTAATTCCAATGCATCAACCAATGGCCATATTAGTAGGCAAACAAGAGGTGGTAGACTGACTACAATAATGTGTGTAAAATCACAGCTAACTGGCTGTTTAACACAAGTACCATAAGTTAATGTTAGGTAAATGCCTCCATGACCAAACTGCATAACAACTTTAACTTGAGCACTGGTTACATTACAAAATAAGAGACAATAAGACATAGTGAATGCAGTAAATTAGAAGATGCAGACAACATATCTGAAGCCATCATCTTGGACGCTGGGAAACTGTGATTTCATTTTACAGGCTAAATGATTCATCAATTAATACTAAAAATACATAAACTATTCCTAATTCCAATGCGTCAACCAAAGGCCATATTAGTAGCCAAACAAGAGGTGGTACACTGACTACAATAATGTGTGTAAAATCACAGCTAACTGGCTGTTTAACACAAGTACCATAAGTTAATGTTAGGTAAATGCCTCCATGACCAAACTGCATAACAACTTTAACTTGAGCACTGGTTACATTACAAAATAAAGAGACAATAAGACATAGTGAATGCAGTAAATTAGAAGATGCAGACAACATATCTGAAGCCATCATCTTGGACTCTGGGAAACTGTGATGGACATTTTTCATTTTACAGGCTAAATGATTAGTCAATTAATAGTAAAAATACATAAACATTAATTAAAATAATTCCTAATTCCAATGCATCAACCAAAGGCCATATTAGTAGGCAAACAAGAGGAGAATGTGTGTAAAATCACAGCTAACTGGCTGTTTAACACAATAAGTTAATGTTAGTATGACCAAACTGGGTGCAATCCCTGCACAACAACTTTAACTTGGTCACATTACAGATAGAGACAATAAGACACAGTGAATGCAGTAAACTAGAAGATGCAGACCTGTGGTTTTTCTGAGGCTATACCGTTGCTTGAGGCGTCCTCTCTCCATTTTCTCCAATCTCAGACATAAAAAGCGTTAACGTGGTGGAAAAAGAAGAGTAGTAGCCACACATTAAGAGATAGTTTAATCTTTTATCTGTGGCTTTTTATCTCCTAACTTGACATCTAAACTTGGCTAAACCTGGTTAAGAAAATGCAGCTTCTTTTACAGCCAAATGAAGCAGCTAACCAGCCATGGTGAATTCAAGGATAGCAGCAGGAGAAGCTAGCCTGGTAGCTTCACCACAACCAGTCAGAGAGCAGCTCACAATCACAATCAAAACCGAGTCTTACCTCTTCACCACCTCCTCTTCTTTATCTCCTTTCAGTACAGATTCAACGCCTCGAAGAGGAGTCACACAAATGATGTCCTCCCTAGTTATTTTTCCTACTCCAACAGGCTAGCCTAGAGCTGATGAGACGTGCCCCGTTGGAATAGCATTTCTTCTATATCAAAGCATGTCATTGCTCAGCAGCAGAGCTAGGCTAACCAGCTAGCAGCAGCCTCACAAGCTGTTCAGAGTCAAGGTCCCGCCTCTACTCGCATCTGATTGGCTGTTGGGGGTTCGACTCTGCGTTTGATTGGACCGCGGCGCTGTCAGTCAATCACACTGCTGCAGCTGCTGATGTTTGGTGTTCCCCATAATGTAAGCATCCATCATGATTTTTTGCCTTTTGAGGTTAAAAAAAGTCATTATAATGGAGACTATAAAAGAAATTTGAATGAAGAGAGAGCTCTACAGATATATGTTATTATTTTATATTTACTATTGCTATTATTTATTAATTAATTTGGTTCAGAAAAGAAAAGATGTAGCCTACTGGAGGCCTTTAAAGCACTAAGTGGGGCTTTATCCTGTATAATTTGGGCAAAGTGATCATTTTTTTTAATTGATAATTTTAATTGACAACTAGATAAAGAAAAGATATACAAGTGTGGACAATCAGCTCATATAAAAAGTGAATTGCACCTTATCCATCATGATTTTTGCCTTGTGAGGCTAAAAAGTTAACATAATCAAATAAAGATGTAGCCTACTGGAGGCCTTTAAAGCACTGAGTGGGGCTTTGCTTTTATCCTGTATAATTTAGGGAAAGTGATCATTTTTTTAATTGACAACTAGATAAAGAAAAGGTACACAAGTGTGGACAATCAGCTCATATAAAAAGTGAATTGCACCTTATCTATCATGATTTGCGCCTTGTGAGGCTAAAAAGTCAACATAATCAAGACTATAAAAGAAACATGAATGAAGAG
>CAKAOH010042319.1:25249-142267 GCA_916701665.1 Sebastiscus tertius | reverse complement strand
TACAGATATAGTTTATGATTTTATACTTACTATTACTATTAGTTATTAATCAATTTGGCTCAGAATCAGCTGTCGAATTTGAAAGATGTAGCCCACAGGAGGCCTTTAAAGCACTGAGTGGGGCTTTGCTTTTATCCTGTATAATTCAGGGAAAGTGATAATTTTGTTAACTGATCATTTTAATTGACAACTAGATAAAGAAAAGGTGGACAATCAGCTCATATAAAAAGTGAATTGCACCTTATCCATCATGATTTTTGCCTTGTGAGGCTAAAAAGTCAATATAATCAAATACAGATGTAGCCTACTGGAGGCCTTTAAAGCACTGAGTGGGGCTTTTATCCTGTATAATTTAGGGAAAGTGATCTTTTTTTAATTGACAACTAGATAAAGAAAAGATATACAAGTGTGGACAATCAGCTCATATAAAAAGTGAATTGCACCTTATCCATCATGATATTCGCTTTGTGAGGCTAAAAAAGTCAACATAATGGAGACTATAAAAGAAAACGTGAATGAAGAGAGAGGTCTACAGATATAGTTTATGATTTTATACTTACTATTGCTATTATTTATTAATCAATTTGGCTCAGAAAAGAAAATATATAGTCTACTGGAGACCTTTAAGGCATTTTTTTCTCTGTTAAAAGGGATTTTTTTTTTGGTTAAGTTTTTCCTTTTCCGATGAGAGGGTCGTAGTGTAAAGGACAGAGGGTGTCGTATCCTGTACAGATTGTAAAGCCCCCTGAGGCAAATTTGTTATTTTGGGCTATACAAATAAAATTGACTTGACTTGACTTGAGCGGGGCTTTGCTTTTATCCTGTATAATTTAGTGAAAGCGCTATTTGCTATTTTTTTAAATCGATAATTTGAATTGACAACTAGATAAAGTAAAAAAAATTAAACATTTTAAAAAGTAAAAGTATAAAAGTGTGAACAATCACATAAAAAAGTGAATTGCACCAATATTTCTAAATTATGAAGGTTTCCTAAATATAAGCTGCATCTGTCTGCACTTGAAGTACAGTCTTATATGATGAATAGATATATTTAATAGTTGGAAAGTCAGAGTGTTTTTGAGCGTCTTATAAAAAATGCTCAGTCATCTGCACTGTGCAGCACAAATACAGACACTCAACACTCACATACATACAATAACTCATCATTAAATTCCATTCAGACCCCTCGTGGGAAATGATACTTCTAATAAACATGTCTGCAGTGAAGAGGCTTGCAGAGTAATTTGGAAGGTTGTGCAGCACGCTGCAGGATGCAATCTGTTTCCTGCTCAAACAGATGGGCCTCCTCTACATGTATTCTGCTTTTCTGCACCCAAAATTCCATCTCAAAACAAGACTGTGATGCATCACACATACTGGAGACTAAACCCACTTTATCTCAGTTTATTCACATAGTTTTAGTTTGAAAAATAAACTTCAGGTATTGAACCATGGTGTTTTAAAAGAAAACATCACATGTCAGACAAAGCGTGCTTTCAAAGTAAAAGACAATTTCATATTGTGCTTTGGTTGTAAATGAATTAAGCTTGTAGTTTACTCACCACTTTACTGGCATCACTGATAGTAGATTGTCATCACAGAGATTTCATTTCAGCCACTCCTCTTTGTGTGTGGTTATAACCACAAGGCTGATTGTTTCCTATTTCAACAGAAATATGTTAAACATTCAACAGAGTGTCATAAATTTACAACACTTTATCAGGTCATAAATTTGTCAAATAACTCTGCTTCTCACTAAATAAACAGGGTTTGGATTAAAGTGTGTCATGTCATGTGTTTAAATTGTTTTGATGCAATAACAGCTACCTCTGGCTGAGTAATGGAGTGGGTTGTGAATGCCACCTGCTGGGCTCTCTGTGAAACATCCATGTTGTGTCAGTTTTGAAGCGCAACATGTCTTCTTTCATCCGCTCTGCATCATCATTATGTCTTTATTTCATTCCATCACTGTTTCCTTTGCCTCGGGGAAATCGCAGAGACTGACTGCCTCGGCTTGACACAGTGAAAGGAAGCAGCACTGGTGAACCGCTGAATTGTCCACTATACAGGAAAAAAAATCAGATGGGTCTCATGTTGTTAAAGGGGACTTTAATTCAATACAGTGCACCTGCCTCTGGGTATTAGTCTGATATGCGTCTGAAAGTAAACAGAAGCAGAATCCAGGGATGTAATCATTACTAGTGTTAAATATCATGCGACTGCTGAGGCCAGAATTTATGTGAGAAAGCACGGAAATGTGTGCACAAACTATTGCTGGGAGTAAATAATACATGGAATATTACAGATTGCTAGTTTCCCTGTGCATAAAATAATGTTCAATGTGAAGAGTCTACTTGTAAATTGAGATATATTTTAATAACAACATCTCTAGTTACTGTATATTGTACAGTATATGACAGAGCACCTATCCCAGCAGTTAAAGGTCACTATCCACCCCTGGCTCCTCTGTTATGGTGTCATATTTGAAGGAATTCAGATTAAGGCTAAGAAAAGCAATACCAGTTATTTTATGAAACATGGGTGGTATTTATTTTTATTCTTTCATTCCTTGTATGCGGTATGAATGATTTGTGGGCTGACATTTACACAGTGTGACAACTGTGGCAGTGTGACAACAGAGGGATACACCACACCTTGTTGATGTTATTATTATTATAATAAAAGGTGTATATCATTTAGAGCTGCAACGATTATTTAATTAGTTGTCAACTATTGAATTAATCTCCAACTACTTTGGTAATCGATTAATCAGTTTGAGTAGGTTTTTTTTTAAAGAAAGAAAAGTCAAAATTCTCCGATTCCAGCTTCTTAAATGTGAATATTTTCTGGTTTCTGTACTCCTCTGTGACAGTAAACTGAATATCTTTGAGTTGTGGATAAAACAAGACATTTGAGGACGTCATCTTGAGCTTTGGGAAACACTGATTGACATTTTCTGACATTTATTAGACCAAACAATTAATCGATTAATCAGCAATGAAAATAATCGTTAGTTGCAGCCCTAATATCATTAAAATGATCATCTTACACTGCCACACACAAGACCAGATTCAATATGGTTTAAAATGCTGGAGCAAAAATAAATTCACAAAAATTAAATTGACTTTTTTTTGATGACATTTTGGTCTTTGACACAGTTTGACATTAAAAGCAGTACTATCAGGGGGACATGGTCACCGTATTACATTTGTCTTTTATTTCACACACAAATATTAAGACATTAGTTACACAACTGGCACCCTTCCAACAACACAACGATACAAAAATCATCAGATGAAGATTCAGACATTCTTTAAATTGCACAACCAAGCAACATTGTAAACAAATAGACCGACATATCAAAACTCATTTGATGGGCGAGTCCAGGATCTCTTGGTAATCCTGCCGAATGGCCCTGCTCACCCGGTACAGCTTGAGCCCTGTCAGGGTGAACACGCTGATCATGATGACTAGGCCTCCGATGACATCGTAGACAGATGGGATCATCCTCAGGACAATGAGCTGGAGGAACATGGCGACCACGAACTCTAGGTGCTGCACTGTGCTAACTAAGGCTGGATGAAACTTGTTTAGAGCATAGTAGACTCCGAGGAACGCCACGGTGGAGCAGATACAGATCCCAATTAAATAGCCCCAGGTCTCCCCGTCCAGAGGAATGATGGGCTCCTGCATGATAAACATGGTGGAGGCACCCCACACCGTGCCCGTCCAGCCGAAGGTAAAGAGTGCCGTCCACATGCTGACGCGCTCCTTAATGGCTCTGTAGACGATCATGGAGAGAGCGGCGGTCAAGCCGGCCGTCACTGTCATTGTGTAGCCAAAGGCCTCTTTCCAAAACCCCAGCCTGGACTTCTCCTCGTCCGCCACGTTCGGCACCATGACAAGACACAGGCCGAACACGCTTCCCACGACCGTGACCACATCTGTGTAGCCCAGCCGCTCATCCAGCAACAAGAAGGCCAGTATCGCACTGAAGACTGTGGTGGATGCACGCCACATGATGGTGCCGTTACTGGGTGGTACTATAGCAAAAGAGGTGTAGGCGCAGGTGATTGAGATTACATTGCACACACCGTAGAAGAAGAGACGCAGCCGGTAGCCCTTAGGGCCAAAGGGGGCCTCGTGGTAGTAGAAGACCACCAGGATGGACAGCACCTGGATCACGGAGCGGATGAAGAGTAGCTCGAGGGAGGGCACTTTAGAGCGGTCGGCCGCTAGACGAGTAATCAGCGCCACGCAGCCATGAGCCACCGCCGCCCCAAACAAGGCCATCCAGGTCACCCGGGAGGCCAAGACATTCGCCTCTCCGAAGCTAGCCAGCTGGCCCCCGACCCCCTTGTCTCTTTGCACAGTTGGCGGCTTCGGCTGGGTCTCCATGGTCCCAAACAAAGTCCTGCTACCTTTGCTGTCTGACACCAGTCTCTTTGCCACATTAGCTTCCGCGAAGGCGCCAAACTCCTCAAAGGAGGGCGCGTCATCGTAGCCTTCATCGCCAGGCTGGGGGAAGTGAGTGGCATATTTCACCGTCACTGTGTTCGGGTGAATCTTAACCCGCTTTTTTGATCCATACTGCAGCGAGGATGAAGATCCATCCATGTTTCCTTGTGCGTCAGAGGGGGTAATCTGAAAAAAAAAAATAGCATACAAATCATTGCAGTGTTACTGTGCTGATATTCAAATGAATTGTTGCCCTGTGGTCTGATTTGATTTCCATAATCAGTCAAAACAGAGCTTTCCTGAAGCAGAGAGAAATGTTTGCATAATTCACAACTTGTTTTCTCAGTATCCACCCGTCACACCCACACAAAACACACACACAGATAAAAAACACACTCACCCCTATCTCACTTACCTTTTCACTCTGCCTGCCTACCCTTACACTTGTGTTGTGTTACTTCTATATATATCCCGTGCGAGCTCATATAAGCCAAGCAGCAAACACTCTGAGGCTGATGCAGTCTGATGGGGATGAAATTACATAACAGGAAACCACACAGGGGACGATGCATGAATGTGGGCCACTTACGAGTATGAATGGAGTTGCACATCATAAATTAACAAAAGCCTGGGACAAGGACTGTGTGAAAGGGTTAAATGATGTTGAATAGTTTTGGTGGTCCCTTCAGTTATGAGAGATTTCGGACGCTTCCTTTAAACAGCAATGGGATTTGGTTGAAGGGTGAGATTACAAAAATGTTACAAAATAAAATCAATATATTTTATATAAAAAAGAAAAGAATATATTTATGATATTATATGTTATAAAATATCATTTTCAAGATCATTATTACTACTACATTCATTCTGTCAATCCCTTAAAGACACAGCATTGATCAAAACCACAAGGGGGCAGATAGATACTCTTATTTGCCTTCTCTCCTCTTTTACATGCGATTGCTCCTCCTTTTTTGAAATATGCATGAATAAAACTTGATCCTTAATAATAATAAACGATGGAAATGTAATGTTAGGTCGAGGTCGAGGGATAATGATAAAAAATGTTTAATCTTTGAGTATGAAAAGAAACCTCAAAGCAAATGTGAGCACTTATAAGCCAATTTAAGGATGGCTTAATATCTTTTAATATTCTTTCTGACAGAAAATCACACAATAAAATCTCCTTTAAATTACAATTTAGGTTGATAAATGCATCATCTTGTCTTGTGAAATACTAAAATGTTGTTTAATTTAGGTTAAAACTGGCAAAGAGCGACCAACCTAGATTCTGTAAAATCGTTATCAATGGACATTTTTAAGGAGCGTTTGAGCTTAATATTAACAGAGTGCATGCAAAAAAAAAAAGAAAAAACACATCTTACCTTTTGTTCTTTGAATAGTTCCTATTGATGCATAAACCTGGTTTCGTATCATAAATGAAGACCTCGTTTGATTTCTTGATCCTTACATTTGGTCAACTGCCATTTCCCCATCTTCCTCTTGGAGATGCGTGCTGCTTCCACGCTGCCGATGGACGCTGCTTCTGCTGGAGCTGCTGCTGTTGCTGAGGGCGATGATGATGAGGAGGATGATGAAGGTGATGATGATGATGAAGAAGATGATGAAGATGAAACTGGGGGGAGAAGCAACTGTCACTGTCACAGCCAGTGGTTTCTCCTCCTCCTCATCCTCATCCCCAAGACTGATTCCCACCTCTCATTCGTCATCTCTCAGGAGGGAAAAGGGGATGTGCGTCGGTCACTCATCATCATCATCATCATCATGGTCATAAGATTAATCCACTTTAGGAGGAAGATTTGATTAGTCTTTTTGTAGCAATTATACCATGATGAAGGAAATAAAAGCTTTATTTTATGAACTGAATTTTCAATTTATATGACATACACTATTATTATTATTATCATGTTTAAAGGGTGGGGTTGACCCCCTGCAATAAATCTATACACAGAAATTAACATTTAACAACCAAAATATTCATAATGTACATAATTGATACCACTTATTCTATAGGGGAGAAATTAAATGCTCTTGGAAGTTATTTACAACGTTCAAGTCACATTTTGTAGGTTAAAATGTAGAAAAATAAATAAGATTCAAAAACACAGCAAAGCTAAGGAGGAGCATCACAGTGGTCCTATAGTCTTCATCGTCTCTGCAGCTCTTCATGCTGATTTTCTAGCCTCATTTGCAACATCTTTGTATGGGCCATATCTGCAAATACATACTGGCAGCTTGAACTGATTGGGATTCCCATAATCCTCTCTGGGATCCTCTCACTAGCTCCAAGAGGACCCTCATGAGATTGGTGGTTCTCCCTCATGTTTCAGTGCTCATTTTTTGTTCCTAACAAGAAAAATAATGTCTGTCTGTCTTCATAGGAAGGTCACTTTAACCATCACTTTCTAAATATCATTTTGCATCCATTATGCTGATGCAAAACAACCTCAAAGTAAAAGCCATGCAGGCGGCATATGCTGACTGCGGCCTGATGAAAGGCAGGCGACCATTTATAGTCACATCAAGACGGGGGGAAGTTGAAAGCACTAAAATTAGATTGTTGAGTTTACCCCCCTGGGCAATGCAACAAGAACCTCGGCTGATATAATTCAGATCATCCTGCCACTAGCTGCCACCGCCTCTGTAACATGACGGTGACTTTAATTGGCAACGAGCTCCGAGGAAGGTGATTTGTGATGTTGTGGCAATTAACCCCTGTGTCAACATTTACATTAAGCTATTTACAGTAAATCAATCAGACAGCAGGGAATATAAGCTTTAAGGGACATAATTGACTTGTTATGGGTGCAATAATTGTAGTAGAATATGATTACATTATCTTATCAACAAATTAAGTCAACTTTGCAGAAGATAAAGAGATAATGGAACTGCATCAGCAAAATAATGCACTTATTTAAAACACAGTTTAAGTGAATGCTTAAGGCTTATATTTTGTTATAAATGGAGGATGGGTATTTGAGAATTATTGGAATATAACTACCCGGGCTCGTCATATTTATGTCTTATTCAGAATAATTAAAAGGGCCAGTGTGTAGCATTTCAGGGGATCTATTAGCAGAAATGGAATATAATATTCATAACTATGTTTTCATTAGTCTATAATCACCTGAAACTAAGAATCGTTGTGTTTTCATTAGCTTATAGAATGAGCCCTTCATATAGGGAGCGGGTCCTCTTCACAGAGTCCGCCATGTTGCTCCGTCAGGTTTCTACAGTAGCCCAGAATGGACAAACCAAACACAGACTCTAGTGAGGCTTTCACGTTTTTATGTTACCTGAAGGCCACCACTGTTTTTCTACCCGCTTGTGAAACTTTGGTAACCTGAGCCGCAGAGTGCAAAAACGATTTTGCACTCGACGGCTCACGTTACCACAGTCTTGGAAAAGGAGGAGTGCATGGAGGAGTACTCAGTTGGTTGCAATCTGCAACCACATCACTACACTGACCCTTTAAAACGTCAATGAACAATTAAAAGCAATACAGATATCCATGTTTACCATCCTCACAAAATGCGTTTTTGTTACAAGTTACATAGAGAGGTTGACACCACTATCATGTCTACCTGTTAAATATGACGCTACAGCCAGGAGACAGTTAGCTTAGCTTAGCATAAAGACTGGAAACTCTGAGGAACAGTTAGTGGGTTAAAAAAAAATCTGCCTTCCAGCACCTCAAAAGCTCACTAATTAACATGTTTTATCTCATTAAGCAAGCTTCCAGTCTTTATGCTAAGCTAAGCTAACCTTCTTAGCTGATGCACAGATATTAGAGTGGCATTCTTCTTCACATCTAACTCTTGGCAAGAACACATATTTCCAAAAGTGTCAAACTATTCCTTTAAAACATTTTTATAGATTTATTGGTTGTGAGCTTCTGTAGTTTCCTATAATCTGTGTTTGTTATATTGTTTTTTTTCTCCGAAACTAATTAGGGAACGCCTCAATTTGCCACAACACATGGCGTTCAAAACGACTACTCTGGGTGTGTATGAGGCTGTAACTGCTTAAGCATCCAGTGCCTGCAGCATTAAGTTGGGGGATAAAAACAACACCATAAACTCTAAACTGCCTCACAGCTCATTGAACCACAATGAAACAGGGAAGTAATAGCGACGTGTCCTTTCATTTTACCGTCCAGGGTGCATCACAACATAAGAAATTCATGGATGTTTTTATAATTTACTTGAACATTCAGACTGTCGAAGTTGAAGGAAGTGAAATGCTGGAGGTTTTTTTTTCCTTAACTCATTTAACAGGGGTATGAATCTGCTCTATTAAATATGTCTCGGGAGATAGAAACATGTTAAGCTTCCATAATCCTGACTACACTCATTTTCTGTCAGGCAGCTTTAGCAAAGGCTCCACTGGCAGATGATTTCCTTAAAGTAAAAGTATATTGGTTGTATTGTATATCATATTGATATTCATATTGCCCCGAGCTCATCAGCTAAATGTGACAACAATTTAAAACAGACGTGAGCACATAATGAAGACTAATTACTGGTTATAGCAGGCCATGTTGGTTATTATGCCCTGTAGCGCAGCAAGTTATCTTTGCATCCCAACAGATTTCTTGACGGTAAAAATCCAGCATACATAATTACGTAGCATGCAGAGGAACAACACTCCGTTCGCACTGAATGTGGTTAATGAGTGGAAATATCTCAAGTCATGTGCAAAACTTTGTACTTTTCCTGTGAGGAATCACACTCATTAGGTTGAGCACTGATTAGTAGAAAGCAAGATTTGCTATTTTTAACACAGAATCTTCTACTGTGGACTTCTGACATTTCATTGTCATTTCTGTGTCTGCAAGCTGTTTTCTTGCTTTCACATATTTCAGTGGTGGTTAAATCTATAGGAGCTACAATTCCTTAACTGTCATCTCATATTTCTCTTAGTCTTTTCATTTTTCTTCAATGAGTTGTTTTCGACTGAAAATGGAATTTTGTATTACCGCCATTGGCTTTTTGGTGAACATTGGAGAAAATAGAAGAGCCCTGGTGTATTTTGTATCGATCGCCTGTATTTTTCCCTGTCATGTCCTCTAAAAGGCTTTTTACAATGAACATGTGGCTCATTTATCTTCCGTCTGTCATTGATTAAGCAGTTATATCTCAGCTTTATTGGCCGGAAAGCAGAAAACGTCAAACCTCCATCCCATCTATTGGTACACTGACTGACAGGCTTATACAGCAATTTAAGGATTTGGAGAATAGTGTTGTTGAGAGCAGGGCTGTCGCTGACATGGAGCAAATAAAGTGGAATAAATGGAAGATGGTGGCTTAAATAGGCAATTTGTGTGGGTGGAGAGATAATAGATGTGGCTCTTGCTTTGTTCACCTCAAGGGCTGATGAAACCTAGTAGCACAGTGAATGAGATCAAGCATGCCCGACAATGTCCTTATCAAACAACAAGACCAGTGCTAAATATCTACAAGCATGAAAGATATGGTTTACTATACACTTTGCATTCAAATGTAAATCCTGTGGATTGCCATTGAATGAATCAAAAGATCCTGCAGAGAGGCTGGAGGCTGTTAGGCTTTCACTTTATCTGCAAGAACACACTGTTACTGTTCGCCCAGCTGCCATGGACCAAGGCAAACTTTTCCCCAACATGATGCTACCTGCAGACATTGCTCTGGGAATAGCTCACCCCCGTTGGCAAGCTACCCGCACTTTTGTTTACTGTCTATTTGCTGAACCTAAAACCAAACAGCGCCTCATTCTTTATGAATCATAAATGGGCCAACTCAGCAGTTTGTTCTAAATCGAGCCTATTTAATTATGTATGAGCTGAGGAGGATTCCTATTTTCGTATAGAGGAGCATCCATTCTGGTTTGATATATTCTCCTCCACCTAAACCGAATGCCAATAATTGCTTCCCTATCAATTCCCATACAAAGAAGTATCTGGTCACACACATGAACATGTATAATCACAGGTCATACAATATGATGCATATCAAAACTTTGCTTTCCTTTTAGCTTTAAAAATAGACACAAATTTCAACAAGACTAAGTGTGGTGTGATGCCTTGAGCTAAATGCTAACGTCAACATGCCACAGTAACATGCTCACAATAACAATAATGCTAACATGCTAATCTTAAAGGTGCAAAATGCGAGATTAGGAGCATTTCTATTGCCTCCACATGACTCTCAACATGGTGACGGCTGGGCCAGCGGCTCACAGCTAACAGCGCTTACAGTTAAAACAACAGCAACAGGTTGTCAGCACAAAGGGGGAACCGAAGGGTGGGTGCCACGCCTCCGCAACGGCGCTGTTGCTCAGGATGGCGTGAGAGCAGTGCAGAGTGGCAGCCGTGTGCTACCCAGTAGGGCACGCTCACATGCATTAAAAGCATGCACAGCCAGCCCGGCTATGTCAACAAAGCACGGAGAAACTCGGATTACAACACACAGAGGGAGGGCGACTTCATTCTCTGTTCAGGTAGACATTACTTCTCTATATCTTTACATAACAAATAGCTGTTTGCTGCTATATTAATGCTCTCTGTAGAGCACCTTTAATCAGGTATAATGTGTACCATGGTCACCATCTTAGTTTAGCATATTAACATGCTAACATTTGCTTATTATCAGTAAACACAAAGAACAGGACACAAAAATTAAACAGTTAAACTTAATCTATATAACACTAAGTAGAAAACTATGAGGAATATTGGAGCAAAATAACTGTCATCAGTCCTCACAATAGTTACTGTGTCACAAAGTATGACTCAAAATTGAAGTATCACCTCAACAAGAACCCAAACATACACCAGAGGAAGGCAGCACATGGAGGAGTTAATTGACCATATGGTGGATTTGTTTCAATCTGACAGAACAATGATGAAGGAGCCCTGTACCTCTGAGGATTATTGCTCTCGATTCTGCCAATTCAGTAAGCCTATGTGCAATCACACTAAAATCAATTAAAAGATCATAAGATGGACTTTTAAATTAAATAAAATCATCATCCGCAAAAATCTGAGCAATTATTTATCTAACGCTTGCATAAAAATAGCAATCCAAATGGACTGTGGGAAGTTTATTATTAAGGACAAAGCAGTTTGCCAGACTTTTTTTTACATCCTCATCTCACCCCTGATCAAACTCATACCAACTAAAGCAGATGATGAGAAATAACACATTATTTTTTTTCGTTTATTGTGATATTATCAGCTCCTCAGAGCAGCCAATGCCGAGTATAATTGGATCCTGAAGCTCCAGCAGCTGTTAAATCTTTTTTTTTTTCAGCTGGTTTGCTGTGAGACTTCGCTGTGCCTGTGAGAGCTCTTTATAACTCAACAGTCAGTAAAGCTTATCATTTCTTTCTGAAGGAATTTTGAATCAGTGCACCATTTGGGAGAATTGCTGAGTGGTCTGTCATTACTTCCGGATGTCTCACAGCGAGCTTGTACCTTGAGACTTTGATTAGCATGATTGAGTGTGAGCAGCAGATGGGTCATTTTAAAATTTGTCTCATTTCTTTTCTCTGCGTAATTGGACCGAGGAAAAATTTGTTATTTAATGTGTGTGTTTGTTCCTCTAAGTGCACATTGTGTGTTTGACTGAATAAACACAAAGTCATCTGATGTGCATTTTGGGTGCATGCAAGCATTAATGTGCGTAAAGTTACAAATTACCCGCATTGTTGGTAATGTCAAAGTTTTGCATGACAACCTGCTCATGCTTTCTCCAACAGTCTAACTGTTGAAGAATCAGTAATTCTTATTAGGCTGATAAGTATGTACAAATATTAGGCTACATGAAGACAGTCTTTTCATCGATCTGACTTACATTAAAGGAATAGTTCAACACTTTGGGAAATATACTTATTTGCCTATTGACAAGAGTTAGATGAGAAGATTGATACCCCTCTCTTTGGCTACTTAAATATTTAGCTATCGCAAGCAGCCGGTTAGCTTAACCGGGAAGTTCCTGTCCAGTTCCCAAAGCATGTATTATGTATGTCAATGTTTCCCCTATACTGTGCATGTATGCTATAATACCCAAAGACCATGCCAAAGGGATGTTACTCTCCCCCACAGAAACATTGCTCATAAACTGCCTGAAACACCTTCCTTGAAGTCCTGCTTTTTCTTCCGTAACGTGGTGATGTCACAAAGTAACGTATGTGCATAATACCTGCCCAGCTGCTAATTTGTCACGCCCTCAAACAAAGCTAGTCAAAGCGGAGCTGGAGTGGAGTCCGAAGAGTTTGGTTCGGTTGACCAATCACAACAGAGTGGGCCAGCTGACCAATCAGTGCACACTGGGCTTTTCAGGTGGGGGGGCAGGAGCCCAAACAGGGTGTTTCAGATAGAGGGTGAAAAGAGGTGCTGCAACACAGCCGGTATGAGAAAAATAAAGCGTTTTTTGAACATTAAAGCATGTAAACATGTTCAAGTAGAAACCCAAAATACAAGTATGCACCCGAAAATGAGGATAATGGGCCCTCTTTAAAGTGGGGCATCTGTTTTGGGGTAATTCCTGTCCAATTCCTGAAGTATGTATTGTACATTTTCATGCTTCATCTACATTACTGTGTATCATATGATTCCTGGGAAAATAGAGCCCCCTGTAAAGTGTTTTAAGTCACCTGGGCGCTCAGCAAATATCATCCATCTGATGCCATTTTCCATTACTAGGCAAAATGACCCTTAACAGCTGCCTGGGAGAAAGTGCCTTTAACGTACTAAATTGCTGTTAACATGTCACCCCTATTACACAATGTTCAACCTGCGTGGAACGTGCCTGAAATGGATTGTATCTCTGCAAAATCATAGTGTCTAAGTTGGATTGTATGGCACAATGTTGTTGCATGGGGCAGATATATTATGGAAATACCCATATATTTTAAAAGGTAAGAATTCATGCTTAAGGATCCAAAGATGCAGTTAAACAGTTAAATATAGGACCCAATGATAGGCAGGATGACAAAGGGAAGCAGATCAGGGGACATACTTGTGAACATGAGGTAAATGTGTCACTTTCGTGACACTTTGTATGAGCGGGTGCGGCACACTGCCTTCAACACCTTCTCTGAAATGTTGGACTCAGTGACATTTTGAGGTAGGATTACAGCGAGCTATGTAATTTGCCATACTCTAGAGATTAAAAAACATCGTATGAGAGTACACAAGCGGAGAAGATGTATTCAGTTTTCACCATGGATAGACATAGTTAAGTCTAGTCAAGCATATGCATGTGTAACCGTGGGTACTCTACTTCTGTGGCTGTTCAACGGAGCGAATATTTCTGCATTGTTATGCTGGAGACCCTTATTTAGGCTGTATAAAATAAGACAAAGTCTAATGAGAAAGTCTAGAAAAACACGTTCTTCTCTATCTTGAAATAACGTTGGAAAGACCATCTGGAACAGAATCATCCAGTTTTGCCTCAGGTGCTTTAACCTGACATCAACGTTAGACATGGCTGTTTCTGGTTTTGATTAGCCTATGCCTCAACCCCTTTAGTCTTCTGCCACAGACCAGCCCGCGAGGCCTGATGACGACAGCCGTTGTGTGTGCCAGTGTGTGCATGTGCTGATCCATAATACATGTGACGCTTCTGACTAGACGCCTCCTCTCAAGAGAATGGCCTTTTCTTTGCATCTGTCCGCCCATTACAGCGTCACATCTCCTCTGATCTCATTCACAAATAAATGTTCTGCACAATTTATTAGATTTACAATTATGTAAATGTCGTAATGGATCATCACGCTGCCGTGGATGCTGTTTTATTGAAAGTCCTGTCTGTTCTCCGGGATAGTTCAGAGCTAGATAGAGAGAGAGATAAAGGCCGCAAGCCCAAGAGGTAGCCGTGTTGCGTTTATTGTCATCCCAGTGAAGCAGCGACAAAAGCGTGTATTAAAGTCGGGATTCATCCATCATGCTGTTATGGAGAGCACGGAGGATGTCAGTCATATTATGAGGTGCAAAATGAACCAAACTGTGTGACTGCATAAATCACACTCTCTCGCTGTGTGAGGGAGCACTGCAAGCTGTAGTCGCTGTAGAGACACAGAACAATAACAACACCGATCAAAGTGTTTTATGTGCAGCAAAGGCTGGAGTGTGATGGTGTAGGCAGTTCAAACTAGATGCATCTACATCAATAGTAGTATTGATTGTGAGGCCAGCAGCTGGCTCAAGAAAGGATGTCTGTATCCAATACACACTAAAATCTAAAATCAAACCATTTCGAGATCTACAGATAAAAAAACAAACAAAAAAATAATTCTATGCGACGTCATTGGCATGTTTTGTCTTCCATCTCTTGCTCCCTCTCTGAATTGCATACAAATGACGCCAAACATTAACATCAATTACCGCTTTTTATTTTTGATGTTGAAGACTCATGTGACAGCATGACAATCATTTTAGTATATTTAGATATTTAAGATGAGATAAGCCTTTACTGATCCCCAAAGGGGAAATTCAGATGTTTAATTATGTATAGCTGTACCACAGTCTGTATATAAGAAGTTAACGTAGTCACCATGACGTCACCCATTGGTTTGTGGACTACCATTTTGAAGCCTCGAGTTTGACATTTGGGCCGTCGTCATCTTGGTTTTTTGCAATCATAAAGTAAAGTGACGACCAAAAAGACTATAATTAACTTTCATGAACTGAAAATACACTGTGAAAGGGTTAAAGTTGACGAAAATGCGGACAACTCCCAGACCGGACAACACCGTGGTAGCGACCTATCAATCACAAGGAAGCCACGCTCTAAAGCATCCCCTGCTTTATGGTCTATTTTACTCTAAATGGGACAATAATTTACTAAATGAACATCATGCTGTATTGAAGAAGACTTGAAACTAGTGATTGAGACCATAAACTCATGTTTACAATGTTTACTGAGGTAATAAATCAAGTGAGAAGTAGGCTCATTTTCTCATAGACTTCTATACAATCTGACTTCTTTTAGCAACCAGAGGAGTCGCCCCCTGCTGGCTGTTAGAAAGAATGCAAGTTTAAGGCACTTCCACATTGGCTTCACTTTTAAGAACTGGAGGTTGCCGCCTGAGTAGTACATAAAACTAAATGGCTTGTAACTCTTAATTATTAATTGTTTGAATAATTTCAAACAGTATCATCAAATGTTTTTCAGATCGTCAAGTAAAAGAAACACACAGAACTTGGCTCTAGGGCATTTTTCACCATATTCTGGCATTTTATAGACAAAATGTTTATTCGATTAATCAAGAAATTCATTGGCAGATTAATCAATAATGAAAATAATCATTAGTTGCAGCCCAGTTACACCCACAAGCCTATCAACTCTTTGCAATATCATTAATTCTCAGTCCATGTTGTTCTGTTAGAAAGTTGCACTCACATTCATGTGATCTCTTGACTTGGACAGGAAAAACTGTGAAATCGATGTGAATGATATGCAAGTACATTTGACGAGAACATTTCACACACCAGACAGCAGCCAGTTCTTTAGTCACAGACATTATGATAAGTGGTTTCAACTGCAGCATTTCTGCCTGAGTGATTTATCTAAAGGTGAGCGATGATGAGATGAGGCTGACCGCCTAAGACTATCCTTTAGCAATATATATATTTTTTTTCAATCCTTTGATCATGTGAAATCATTTCAGACTGAGGCCTGACATTTAGCTCCGGAAAATGTAGCTATTATAAACGTTTTGTTCAGATGCCATGAGTCAGATACAAAGGTCGCACACACCTGAGGGATATTATTCGTGCTGTAAAAGCCTAGTGGGGAGAGAAAATACAGGAGCATGATAGAGCGACGCTGGAGGCTTATTATGTTTCAATTTTCTGGGTGAAGAGGTGAATTTCCCAGAGCAAAACTGACTCAATTTACAACTCAATTTATGCATCCTTGCATATAGTCTGCCATGTACCACTGCATGAATTCATACTGCCTTTTTGTTCGAGTTCTGCCTTCAGTTCATGGGAAACTCTTTCTTTGGTATCAGAAGTAAACAGCAGTATCACTATACTACAGTCCCTGTAGAAAGGCATGTTAGAGGAAAATGGATCAATAGGATATTCTGTTTTACACTTCAGCCGTCTCACGGGAAGTCCACCGAGGCACACACCACCGCCACTACCGAGGACCTGAATAAAATCAATCTCAGAACAATGGCAAAATGGGAATCAGATTGACTGCCGCACCTGAGAATAAATGTGTCCTTCAAAGTCCTTTGTGGAGTCACTAGTCTGCTACAAAACAAGCTGTCCAGTATCGGATGCATTTATCATATTCAATACCTGACGGGGTTTCTAATAGAGAGGCGTAGTCCCTCCCTGTCCTGTGGACCACCATGGCACCTTATTCAACGGCGAGAGACAAATATTTTTTTGATCCTGTTTGGAAGTAAGTTAAGTAAGATAAGTTTGTCGTAAACCTGTTGAAGTATAAGACTGTGAATACGTAATTAGAAAGACTACAAACCCAAAAGTCGCGTAGTGACCTCTCTCTCTCTGAAGCTACAATGCCTGTGTGTTTCGTACTTGGGTGTACTCACACAAGCAACAGGTCTGGCTCATTTGTTCACTTCCCGGCTGATAAAAAGACCAGGAGAAGCTGGATAAAACACATCAGATAAGATAACGTTACATTTGTGCGTGGAACATAGTATTGGTGATGTATACTAAATGATACTACGACAATCTGTGACTTTCTTGACCAACCAATGACGTTTTAAATTGACAAACATCATATGTGTAATTCATGCCACTATTCAATCGGTATCAAAACATTATTTGTCTCTCGCCGTTGACTACTGTTCATATTTTCTCCGAAATGGGGGAGGGGCTTTGCCGCAATACTGGGCAACAGAGAGAGGAGGGAAAAGATGCAAGATGCCATGACATGTGATGACTCCTTTCCTTCACTGGCCCATTCACTGCGGTGACAGCACTGTGATTCAAACCAGCAATTACAGCGAAGGCTGGGGCCAGATTATCACTGAAGCACAACCCATTATTTGCCAGAGAATTAATCATCATCTGCATCGCAACAGTGTTGTGTTAAAATGGAGTAGAGGGAGGGAGGGAAGGAGGAAGGTCAGAGAGCAAGGTGATTTATTGGGGGGGATTAGCAATTATAGATTCACCAGAGCCCTATGTGAAACAGACACTTAAATCAAAATCCTCCTATTCATCAATGGGTGTATTGTCACTGAAATTGCCGCTCCATAAAATGAGAAGACAAAAAAGACATGTTGCTTTGTGGGACTGCCAGTGAAGCTAGCTGTCAGTACATCATGTTGATTCCTTGCAACTGCTTGATTTAAAGAATAGGTCATTTTTCTTATTACCAACAAATCCCATCAAAAGACCAAAACCACCAATGAACTGATCCTGTTAATAAGCCCTGCCTGTGGAGCCAAAGCCTGACGTAGCTCATTACCCTCTGTCATACAGCTCCATTGTTTTCTATTATTACAGCCCTGTCTCCTAAAAATGACGTTCCCATACAACTAAGCTGCATTCTCAATTGCGTTTGGAAGGAAAAGTATTTTGTTGCGGATTATGTTTGTCTTTGACATATCACGAATACGTTTGTAAATCAGCGGAAGGCCCAAGTGATGTAGTACAACAAGCATGTCATTGCAGGTTTTTGGTCATAAACCAAAGTTTTATTTCGTCGGCAATATGAGTAGGTTTCATCCACTGGGGACCGTGAATGTCTGCACAAAAATCCATGACAATCCGTCCAAAAGCTGCTGATATATTTCAGTCTGGACCAAAGTTAGTTGACATTGACAGACTGATATAGCCATCTCTAGAGAATTTTGTCAAGGAAAAACTGGCATAGCCATTTTCAAAGGGGTCCCTTGACTTCTGACCTCAAGATATGTGAATGAAAATGGTTCCTATGGGTACCCACAAGTCTCCCCTTTACAGACATGCCCACTTTATCATAATCACATGCAGCACACTGACAGCTGTGGTTGCCTGTTGGGCCTGAGTTTGCCATGTTATGATTTGAGCATATTTTTTATGCTAAATGCAGTACCTATGAGGGTTTCTGGACAATATTTGTCATTGTTTTGTGTTTTTAATTGATTATAATAATAAATATATACATAAGTTTGCATAAAGCAAGAATATTTTCCCCCTCCCATGTTGATAAGATTATTAAATACATGACAATTCTCCCTTTAAGGTACATTTTGAACAGATAAAAAAATAAAATGTGCGATTAATTTGCTATTAATTGCAATTAACTATGGACTATCATGCAATTAATTGCGATTAAATATTTTAATCGATAAACAGCCCTACTAAAAATACATTATTAACAGTTGTAAAGAGTAACATTTTCCTTCTTTACCATGAACATGCGGGTAAGTAGTTTGTTTCCCACATACGCCATCATGGTGCTGTAAACAATCCCTATACTGCACAAAATGTGTATTAATCCAGGGCTGAAAATTGTTCCCATTAAAAACACTATTTAGACCCCTTCAAAAAAATTAATCTTTATATTTGTGACACATTTTCAAAGATTTAGTATGAATGAATGGACTCTGGGTTGACTGTCTTGGGCAGGATAGGGAAGTCAGAAAGTCCTGAGGAACAAATTAAATCTTGCTTTTGGGCTTTTCATGGCATTTTCTGACAATAAGAAAAAAATAGAGTAGCGCCAGTCTAATCCTTTAAATGTGTAAATCAGAACAACTCTACCTCCTTCTCTATTAGCTCCCATTACCAAGACTATTTGTCCCTCGGGAAAAATACAGAGAGGGCTGAAGTGTGCCATTTCCTCATTACCCCTGACTACAAGTATTTCCAATTCAGCCTTTAAATTCAGCAAGACTGCCTGCATTTTCTATTACGCCCTTAGAGTGCCTCCTCAAAATGCCCATCAACATGTTCTCTCAGTGTATTAGACCATGAGGCGGGGCACTTTGTTTTGATTTTGGTCGAAGGGAACATTTCCTTCAAACACTCGTTATCGCCAGATACCACAGAATATTGATTCATGCAGTCAGGTCAACCCATTACATTTATCTCCGCAAACACGGTTGCCATGACATAAAACCACGTCGCTAAGCTAATTTTGCATTTGTGCTGAAAAGGTTGACGAGAATCAGATAATGAAAGTGAGAAGAGGAGGGAAAGGATGTGAGATAACGGAGCCGGTGTAAACAGCAACGTTTCAATCAGGCGTGGCAGGAACGCGTGACATCGGTTTTGTCAGGGAGGCTGACGGCGTAACATACTCTAATAAAATAGAGCCACAAATGTCATCACTATATCAGGCCGAAACAGATTATGATGGCCCTGTGCTCTGGTGCATTTTAATCAGTGAATAATGTCATGAGAGGAAGGACATAAATCATGCTGAGTAAAGAACGAGATAATAGCAGGCTTTTTATGCACACAGCGTTGAGAAAGTTTCAGCACATAAAACTCTTGAAATTCAAGCTGCAGTTTGAAAGGTGTCACGGGAAAGACTGCATTACGAGCCTGAATAAATTGACATTGGAGCCCTTCATGCATTCTCTCCCCCTCAGGCTTACTACTACTGAAGGGCCTCTACAGCTCATCGTATTTGCCATTGTTCCCACGCCTCGCCTCAGAACCAGCAGAAAACCTCATCAACCGGCAGAACAAGCCATAGCCGATATTGACTGGCTACCTCTCCCGGTGGCCATTATCTTTACTGCCTTGTTACCAGATGGAGCCAGTCAGCACTGGCACACAAAGCTACCTTACACACCTCCTTCTCATAAGAACAGATGGACCATGAGGAGAAGGGTTATATCACATGGAGCGAGGATGCACACATTAAAGAGAGAGGCTCGCTAACCGTGTGCAACTAGGCAGTACAATGACAAAATAGAGTAGACACTGGGCGATTACAGGTTCAGAAGAAGACTGATATGATGAAGGTCACATCCTGAGGAGGCACCAATGCAACCATTAACCTGGCTCAAGTGGTGGAAACAGACAAATTTGTGACCTATTTTCTGCTTCATGAAAACAGAAATATCAACATTTCTTAGAAAGTTTTTGACTTTTGAACATCCTTTAACCCATCCCACACATAAAAGATTGGTTAATGCTCCTGTTGACCCACTAAGACACCTTTAATATTTAAGTTGTTTCATATCGCAATAGCCAGAGGCTAATTGGGGAATGTGGGCAACCCTGTTGTGTGCCATATTATAGGTAGAAGCCTCTCAAATTGACAAAGCCTACATAGTGAGAGGAGTATGATGGAGATGACATTCGGGATCTTTCCCCCAATTTATGAATGAATGAATTATCGTGAATTTGATTACACTTTTCCTAAAACTTTCAAGGAGTGAACCCCTTTCTAATGCATTCGGTCAATAATCCACCACTTTGGTCCAGACTGAAATATCTTAACAACTGTTGGATGTATTGGCACAAAATTTGGTGCATATATCCGTGCAGACGGTTCTCATACACCGTTCACATAGCTATACCTGTAATGCACTGTATTTGTCTATATCCCACAAAATCAATCAATTCACGTAATGGTGAATCAGGAAGTATAAAGAGCAAAAAACGGCATGTAAGGAACATGTCAGGGTGGATGGGCACCAGACTTTCGCCCAGGAGACCGGTGTTTATACCGTGAATGCGAAACCAGAAGTCAACATTGATTTATTTGTGGCATAACTTCCGTACTTGAGTTATTTTTACCCAAACCACAATCTTTTCATAAACCTAACTAAGCAGTTTTGTTGCCTAAACCTAACCAAGTTGTTTCCTGTGAAGACGGAAGTTTATTTTGAAAAGGCTGTATGCATGTAACGAATGGAAATTGACACGTGTTGCTGGACCTTCGTAGGAGAATGCACGAAAAATGAAGAATAACTTGTCGTAAGATATCATACGAACCGTTGCATGAGGATATGTTGATCCATGGTACCCAGAGCATGAATCCTAATAACTTTGGTAATCTCCTGACTTCTCCACTCCCCAACTATTGGATGGTTTGCTATGAAATTTGGTGGAGCCATTCATGTTCTCACAGGATGAACAGTAATAACTTTCATGATCTCCTGACTTCTCATCTAGCAACATCATCAGTCCAAATCATCATGACCAAATACCTGTAACACTAACGATATTCCCATCCCCTCAGCTGTACTTTGTGTTTAGTTCTAATTAGTGTGTTAGCATGCTAACGTTAGCACAAGGTGCCCAAGGACAGCCTTACAGAGCTGCTAGCATGGCTTTAGACTCTTTGAAGAAATCAGATTGACAGCCACCATAGTCTGTGGCTCTGAAAGACTGGATTAGTTCCTTCCCACTCACTTGTAATTGCAAAGACTACTCACAGAGAACCATGGCTGCAGTACTATCTCCTTGACACCGTTATCACTGGGAAAGTGATTTATAAATATGCAGGGATGCATAGAAAGAAAAACATCAAGGTCTTTCACACTGACAGAAGGAAATCCTACTATAGGAGAGACACTGCTACTGAAGTTATTGTTAGAGCCATTGTACTAGTGTCTGCTGTTCGGTAGAGGATTTGTTGATTTATCCACCACTTCATCCCAAAATGGCCTCATTAGAGAGGATTCTTCCTTGGCAGAGGCATTCCTCCTCATGCCGACTCGCAACACAAAGAAGTGTTACTAAAGAGGCATTTCAAGTGCCGCCTGCCCTCATTTCTGGCTCTCCTCCTCTTGGTATCATGTAGCGACCTGAGCACATGATAAATTGAGACAGATCTACGCCCTACCAACTGTTCTCATCCTGTTTCTCCATCTTTTATTCTCTCGTTCGCTTTCCTCTCTATGGGCCTGGCCTGGGGGATCCTTTTTATGCGACCAGGCAGCTGTCAACATGGCAGCCTGGCAGACTGCAGATGAGACTGAAAATGTGAAATGCTATTTCTAGGACTCCACAGAATACCAAAATGAAGTCATACCCGATAGTGCACAGTGGATGTGTAATCGGGTCATGCTGCTCTTTTGTGCTTTCAACAACAAGCCACCTTGCCCCTCTGAAAATTGTCACGTTTTCATCACAGGGCATCTATTATCTATAATTTCGTGTTTTGCTGTAGCTTTCTGTTCTGTAGCTTCCATCAAAAATATATAATAAAAAAGAAATGGGAGGAGAGAGTGTGCATGTGTCGACGTGTGCAGTAATGTGTTTACAAATGTGTTCGGGAGCGAGACAGGCACACAGCGAGGAAAGAGAGGGAGCTAGAGGAGGAGCGAGATGAAGGGAGGGTGAAGTGATAGATACGACAGAATGGGGCATGAGTCATGTTGAATGGTGACGTACGTAGATGGATGATGGGTCAGGTAAGCAGCACCAATGTTATGTAGTCATTGACCCGAGGCTGCAGGCGGGCCGAGAATGTGCAATATTATCCGAGCAATAAAAAGAGACAAGAATCCTGGATCGATAAGATGCCGTAACTCCCAGTGTTATGTCATTTTCATGGTACATTTTAACGGTTGTTTGATGTGGCATCATATCCCCGAAGCGGAATTGATTTGAAGTCTCTCAAAGTATTTACTCGTTGAAGACTTACTTTCTTCAAAAGAAAGTGTTGTTGTGTCACACTTTTAGAGGACGGTGGAATTTTGTTGCAACAAAGAAAATCAAAACTTTGTATTTATGATGAAGCATATTTTCTATGCTAAAAACAGTACCTCTGAGGGTTTCTGCTCTACAGAGCACTTTAGCATCTTTCAGCTCATTGTTTTGGTTTTACATCCCGCAACTTTACTGTTTCGGTTCACTCTCACCGCTTTTCATAACCTTTTTCAGCAGCAGCAGGCAGCTGTTTCCAGCAAAACCCCCACTGTATTCTAACTGCCCAACACCAGACAGACAGAGTTAGCAATTAGCTAATAAACATAGTGGAGCATTTAGCAGCTAATGAGCCAGATATTCCCCTCAGGACTTTTTATAAAGCCCAAAAACCGTAGCCTACTAAAGGGAGAGTGACTATTTGTGGACAGAAACACAACTTAAAATGAAAGCTAATGTTGTTGTATATATGATGGGTGTGTAAATAGGCAATTGTTGGCTGACATGTTCACCATATAGACTTAGGGCGCTTTCACAAGCCAACTGTAGTCCGTTTTAATCAAACTCTGGTGCAGACCAACACAACCAGGACCGCTTGTGAGATGTGTCTTGGACCGTTTCCAAGTGAACCAAAACACAGGCAGCCTGTGCGTGCATTTGTTGAGATGGACACAGGTAAATGACAGGTTAACATGTGACAATTATAAAGTAATTCAAGGTAAACTGGACGAGAAGGGATTCATGCGCACAGTAGATCAGTGCCGAGTCAAAGTGTAAAAACATTGACAGTGATATTTCAAAGTCCACGATCCCCCTGCATAGAAGTGGCAGCTCTCGAGATAAAAATACTTTTTTTGATGTGGTCCCCTTTAATTTGTGCACTGTGAAACCGAACCAGACTAAATAGAAAACTAATCAAAAGTATCAATTTCACTCTGATTCAGACAAACCAAACGTACTACGGCTTGTGAAAGCACCCTTAGAGCCAGGCCTTGTTGCCCCAAAATCAGTGGCCGACCTCACTAATGCTTGAATGTTTGAATGGGAGCGAATCCCTGCAGCTAGGTTTAAAACAAATCTTGTGGAAAGCCTTCTCAGAAGAGAGGAGGCTGATATAGCAGCATATTAAACACTGTGGTTTTGGAATGAGATGTAACAAACAAACACATATAAGTGTAAATTTAGGTGTCCACATAGTTTGATGAGGTGTCAATGGTTTTGGCCATAAAGTCTATATATAATATTGCATCTGCAACAACCTTTTTTTTAAAAAAGAAAATACCTATTGTTCTATAAACCCCAGAGTATCGCCTCCACTCAGTTGTTTTTTCATCTGTCCTCGCCTCAGATCTTCAGGGATTAAGGGAGAAGAAAACGTCAACACGTGAAAATGGAAAAAGAAATGGGATCTGAAATGCAGCTGACTCATGCACTGGGTTTAATGCACTGAATCATAGCAACAACTAAGCAGCTTATAATTGCTTGTTCCTCTGCAGAGGACATATTGTGTGTTTAAATTCTCGGCATGATCTCCTCCTGTAGATCAAACAGTGTCCACATTTGTCAAAAAACATGATTTAAAATGCCAGAGCGGCTGTCGAGAAAGCATGACCTTTCACAGCATTTCTAAAATGAGCGTGCTCATATCGTTTATCTCTCAATGCATCACATAAAAAAAAAGCTGGTCCTATCCAAGAGGGTTGAAGGGAGGGGAATGAAACTCATGAGATGAAATGTCATTAAATGAGAAAGAAAAAATGTCAATAAAACATCCGACTTTTATCTCTTTGATTTGGTTTAGCTGTCATACCACATTTTTACCTTTTGTGTTTCGTACATTTCTTCATTGTTTGGGCCACAGATATGGATTATCTACTGTCCATGTCTGTGTTTGCATGTGTGTGTGTGGTGGCCGGCAGACATTACAGTCGTTTTATTATTAAATCAACAGGCAAGATAAAAGGCTCCTTTGCCCACATTGAATAGCAGGTGGAGATAAAAGCCCCTGACAGCAGTCTGGGAGCAACATTATCAGAGAGAACAAATCCAATCACAGGGCCAATTAACATGAGGTACCTATTTTATAAGTCGTAACCTCCAGACATTAGAATGTAATATCTCTATTTGGTTGCTGGGTGTAAAGATGAAATATCAAAAACAAACTAAAGACTTCAGCTGTATTATAAATGCCTTTAATATTTTCTACAATTCAGTTTTGAGTGTATCAAATTACATGTATAAACAAGCATTATATTTGTATCATGGGGGGATGAAAGGTAATTGTTTTGATTGTGTAAGGAAATTGTGTTTGCAACTCATAAAGCAAAATGGTTTTGTATGTGTGATGTAATATCTAGATAACAGCTCTTTTTAGTGGAATGCTAGTTTGAACAAATATATTTTAAAGGAATGGTTCAACATTTTGGCCAAGCGTTAGATGAGAAGATTGATACCATCACTCTCAGTTCGCTTAGCCTAGCTTAGCATAAAGACTGGGAAAGAACTAATCTGGCTCTGTCGGTGACAAAATCTGCCTACCAGCACCTCTAAAGCTCATTAGTTTAACAGCTTTTAACAGTTTATATCTTGTTCGTTTAATCCATACAAAAAACAAAGTTTAAAACCCACAAATTGTTGTTTTACAGATTAAACAAACAAGATATCATGTTATGTAATGAGCTTTAGAGGTGCTGATAGGAAAATGTTGATTCTTTCAGACAGAGCCAGGCTACTGTAGCCGTTTACCCACGTTTCAATTCAATTAAATAAAATGTTATATAGCATATATATATATATATATATATATATACCAAATCATAACAGAAGTTATTTCAAGATGCTTTTCATGTAGAGCAGGTCTAGACCGTACTCTATAATTTAAAGATCCAACAAGAGATCCCCCATGAGCATGCATTTCCAAGCTTTATGCTTGGCTAAGCTAACAGGCTGCTGGTTACAGATATGAGACTGGTGTTGATCTTCGTGTTGAACTCTTAGGAATGAATAAGTGTTTCACAAAATGTAGAACATATTCTTTAAGACAAATATCAGTAAGATACTTGGAACAAATGCTAGCTCGCTTGGATGGATGGATGGATAGATGGATAGATAGATAGATGGTGTTATCAACTGTAACTGTCATATGAGCGCAGTGCGGAGTGGCGGCCATGAGCTAGTCAGTGGGGCACGCTCACTTGCACTAATATGCACTAAAAGGCAAGCATGGCCGGCTCAGCTATGTAAACAACAACACAGAGGGAGAGTGGCTTCATTCTCTGCTCAGGTAGACATTACTCCACTACATCTTTACACTGCAAATAGTTGTATGATTCTATATTAATGATCTGAATATAGAGAACCTTTAAACTATTTCTTAAGAAGGACATGATAAGATAAGACACTCGGACAAATGCTTTTGGTTTCTGTATTTTTCATTCAGGAGTCACTGATGTAGAGTTTCAAGCACTCCATTTTGAAAGCTTCCCAGCCCTCTGAGTCCAGCTGCTCATGCTCTATTTTTAATCACATACGGTTTGATGCGTCTTCATCCTGTTCACCTCTTTTCCAAAATGAACCCACCACTGAGCTGAACATGCAGATGTAAGACCACTGCAGTCCGTCAGGGGTCATTACTTGGATGCAAATGGATCTTACTTAGTGTTTTCGATCAATTGACTGATTCTGACTCGAGTGCATGCTTTTCTTAGAGGTTATCTGGGGGTCAGCAGAGAAGGAAGGAGAGGTAACCACAGAGCAACGATGGCCCATGTGGATTAGTAATGTAGCACTATGTATTTTTAATAAAGCAGCACATAGAGCTTGCTTGATACTGTATTGCAGGTCATACACTTTATGTATCTACTATATTTGGATACTTGGATTTCTGAATATTATTATGGGGATAATGCGTGTTATTTTTTAAAAGAAGAGGAAATGGATCTTCTGTAATTCTGCCAGCTCCCAGACAGAAGGAAGCTGATTTTTGTTAATCCACTTTCTCTTTTTTTACTGAAATTTGTTGCACAGCATTGTGTGAATGCACCGCACCGTACAGTGAATTAATTCTTGCTCCATCAAATACCAGATGGTGTCTGACAGAGGTATGAACACATCATGTAGCTGTGACTCCTGTAGAAGGTTTTATTAAAAGCTGTAAACACGAGTGCAGATTTTCTTTTCACATCTCGTACTGGAATTGCATGCTGCCTGCGATGTCATGATGGGAATCTAGGGCTGGGGAAATAGCAACGGAAAGGACGAGAAGAGAAAATCAGCAGCTGCCAGCTGGCTAACTTCAGGGCACATTGGTGTAGTCACGCCTACGTGATGAGCTACATTATGGTGTTACTGGTGAAAAAAAACTTTTGATCGTTGCTCCCTGCACACAAGAAACACCTAAAGGTTCAACCCTGCCTCTCTTCCAGGCTTGGCATTTAAGAGCACTTTGCTGCTATAGCTTAGTATAGCTCAAAAATCAATAACAAAATCAATACGAGCATCACTGACAGAAAATAAGCGGAGGAGGCGCATAAAAATGAGTGACAATTTCATGAATTTTCAGACATCTTGCAGCACCCTGTAATTATGTCCTTCATGTAATTTCCAGTTGCCATAGGGACAGAGACAATGCAATCAATTAAACCACACGTGCTGGTCTGTTGGAGATACAAATGTTTAACTAATAATTATACAACAGATAAAAGGCAGAACGCATCGTTTCCATGACAAAAATATTATTTTTTGCATTGGAAAGCTTCATTTTAAATACTGGACATAATATTCTTTCTTTTTTTTTTAAGTTTTACATAATCAAGATGTTGCTTATGCAACGTTCCTGGCTGAAAGCGTGACGGACAGAGAGGCTAATTTAGATGGCAGAGGGTGATTTGGTTAAAGCAAAGACATTAATTAACCTTTTCGCCGTTATTGCAACTGTAACTCCACGTGTGATAAAGCCCTGTCCGCAGAGGTGAAGGAACATAATGTGCCGAGGAGAAATCACCATCTATATCAGCGAGGCTTTGTGTCGTCATCTGCATGTTTGTGTGACACGTGTGTCTGCAGGCAGAGCTGGAAAACTGAAGAGACCACAGTCACATTGTCAGAGGACACTGTGGAAAGTCGCCATCAGCGCTTTGAGAGCCACCCACCCACACACAGACACACACACACACCCAGATGCATGCACATACACAACCCTCCAACTCTTGCGTGTGATGGGCCAATGTTGACAGTAGGAGCCGCTGATGACTCACCCCCAGATAAGTGATCAGCCGGCCCCGTCTGAGTCACCTGAGTGTTCTGATCTCCATTTATCACAGTAATTGCAGCCACAGGTGGAGGCGGCGGCCCGGCCCCACCTGCCATCCTCTGTTTGCCTCCCTCGCTGGGTAAACAAAGTCTTCACATCATGTGTTGGCTTTGCACTAAAACACAGACATCTCCACCTCCTCTCTTTCTCGTCCCCACAGACACACAGAGCTGCCAATGCGAAGCCTGTCCATTCATACAACTGCTATAATTATGACAGACTGTTAATGTCATCGACTGATAGCCGTTCACGTAAACCCTAATAGTAATTTAATGGCTTGCATAACAAATGACCCCCGATTTCACGCAGCATTTAAGGGTGCATTAGTAACGTGGATGAAGGCTGAATTGGAGAGCTTTTAACAGAAGCCGGACCATTTAAAAGCAGGAGGAAGAGGAGCGTAAGGCTTTCACGCAGCAGGAGAAAAAAGAGCCCATCTTCTCCCCTCCTCCTCCTCCTGCTCTGCAAAGTAATTACCAAAAAAAGGAATTCTCAAGGGGAGGCTGAGTGTTTGGGCTGCTCAGCTGTTGTTGGTGAATGTGGCTCTGGCCTAACCTGATAACAGCGCGTTCTCACTGACGTGCAGTGCATATTTCAAAAAATTTCCACTGGGATACTGTCATTTTGGTCATTGTTTTCATTGGCCGTCTTGTTTGTGTCCCTTTAATTTTCACCCCCTCCTTACTCCGTCTGTTTATTATTACACTCTCCATGTCTGGGGGCTCAGGTTTTGTCAAAATGATGTGTGTACACAGAGAGCCACAGCACTGAGGCCCAGCAGCAGAGGCTACCTCTATCAACCCTTAGATGTTTACATAAGCATCACTTGCCAACAGATACTCCAATATTGGATAGAATATTTGATATATTCTGCTTTTTTTATCCTGTGTAGCTGACTGAACAGAAAATTCACCAATCTTAGAACCCATCAGCTATAAGTCTTACGACGGATAAGCCTCTTGAGGCAAGGGGCTGTATTTCTGGGTTTCTGGGGTGGAGCCAGCAAATATTGGGCTCTTGGCTTTTCCTACGCTACTCATTGTTTACAGTCCGATTAGCAACTTGAGATGTGAGACTGGAGTTGGAGTTGAGAGACGACGTGTACGACTGGATTGTTTCAAAAGTAGCCAGTTTACAAGCTATTTTTAAACCAATAAAAAGCTAAATCAGCGTCAGACGATAGCCGGCGAGTTCCGAGACTGCTTTTTGGCCAATACGTTCCACCTCCTTTGCTCTCCTCCTCACTTCTGCAACTCCTCCACTTTGGACAATCACAGGTCATTTCAGAGAGAGAGTGTTCCTATTGGCTGTGCTCCGACTGGTGGGCGGTGCTTGGTATTTCCTCAACTGATCTGGACATGGCAGCCGGGTCACAAACTTTCTCATTTTACAGCTAAACAGTACACTACAAGATGTTTGAGAAAACATTTGAGGCGAGAAATAGACATTACAGTAATGGAAATAAAAGAATATTGATTCATATTTCATATTTTTTATATATTGCCTAGTTTGACCGTTTGACGTTCAAAGTTCGCGAGTGCTTGACAGCTGCTCAGAGACAGCAGGTTCCAGCTCGGCTCTGATTGGTTGTTTTCCTCTGGTCTGTGAAATCTGACACCAGAGGACACAGAGGCACATGATTTTTTTCAGATTACCTGTCTCGTGCACTACTGTCAGGATAGAGCGACCGTTTTATAAAAATAACTTATTTTGCTCCAGTTCTTCTCACTGCTGCTTTAAATATGTTATTTTTGGTAACACAAAAACAAAAAATTCACATCTGCTCTCTCACCACCCACTTGCACACAGCTCTACCGGATAATGTTATACATGTTTTATCTGTCTGAGCCACCGTTTCCCTCTAATCCCTCTCTCCCCGTGGCTCCACAAGATGGTGCCTCCATTTTGCACAGTAGCTCATCCCCCTCCACTGTACTGGCAGTGCCACCCTGCAGAAAACACACCTCCTCAGGTAGATCAGTGCTTTTCCTAGGCTTGACACTGACGCAAGCTGCACACGCTTTGCTGTCAAATTCAGACCGTCATCATCTGTTTATGAAAACACGCACATGCAGAGCAGAGCCAAAGCTGATTGAAGGAGCTACAATTGGTAGTAAGTGCTGGGGCTGTTTGTGTGAGTGGATGATAAATCATGTGACTGAGGATTTGATTCACCGACAAGGGAAACAATGCAATATCAAGGATGTCTTTGTTTAGATGTGCTGTGGAACATCTAGAATTTATGCAAACAAGAGAGCATAATAACACGTCTGTAGCAGTGCAGCTGCGATGTTTGGAAACTGCAAACCACCTACATGAACACTGTACGTGTCGCCCTACAGTTTCACAGCATCACCTAACAATTTCTAGATGACAAAAACATTACTCCAGTGTTTCTGACATTCAGGCTAACCCTGCAAAACTACATTTTCCTTTAACATGCTATATCGTGCGCATGTTTCTATATGTGGACTGAGGAGGGCCAAAGCCAGGCATGCATTGCCCTAAGGGGGAGATGGTAGTGGTAGTGGTGGGGATGTCACAGCAAATATGTCACACACACAGGAGAACAGCAGGGAACGTGCTGAGTTGTATTTCCCCATCCACTCGTTCTCGCTGTGAGAGGCTGAGCTGAACCTTTATCCCTCTGTCTCATCTGCTGCTTCTCACCGGAACAAAAGGGCTCCCTGATCAGCTAGACAAAAAAATGAGAAAACTGGGAGTAATAAAAACGCTGCCGGCTCTATGAAGTTGCAGTCGCTTGACACTTTTTGAGCACTCTGTATATTATATACAGAAAAAGCTGCCAAAACAAAATGGTTTTTCTTGTTTTTGTTCTGCCGTGATGACAGCAGCAGCCGACGGTGCATTGCAATATTTCTTTTTAACGTTACTATATCATTGCAAAGAAATGCCTCCAGGACACAATGGGCAGAAAAACCGCGCTTCCAAACTATTTGGAAAAGAAATGTTACGAGCATCTACCAGAAAACAGCTCATGGCTAAATATCAAATTCATTGGGTTCCTATGTTAAAGGTGCTAAACGCAAAATTGATAGCATCTAAAGGGAATGGGAATGTGACGTCTCTGACAGCAAATCGGTCATTTTTAGAGGATAAACGGTAAGAGTGCCATCCACTGGCTGTTTACTGCAAGTGTCAAAAGCTAACACAAAACACTGCACAGTGAATAAGAATTGTAGCCGAAATTGTAGTATATAAAGTATACAGTCAGACACAAAGGTAGGCTAACGTTATGGGTTTCATTTTGCAAGATACCAGTAGATAACATTAGCTATAGCGGCTGAACAGGTGGCTAACAGTGCAAACAACGACAACAATGCTGACAGAGCTAACAGTGTTTACCCGAGGGGGAACCGGAGGGTGGATGCTACGTTTCTGCGATGACGCCGTGGGTCGAGACGGCGTTATCAGCTGTAACTGCCGTGTGAGAGCAGTGTAGAGCGGCAGGCTGTGAGCTATATGCCAGTGGGGCACACTCACATGTGCAAACAAACATGTACTAAAAGGCACGAGTATGTCAACAAAAAAGGGAGAAACTGATTACAAAACACACAGAGGGAGAGTGACTTCATTCTCTGCTCAGGTAGACACTTCTATATCTTCTACAAAACACTGCATTTTCATAAAGCAGTAACAAAAAGATGGCATACATAAAAGTGAGTCATTTTTATCCAGGTTAAGAGACTGGGAGCCACAGTAGCAGATGGGTACACACTTGACATCAGCAGGGTCATCCTGACAGCAGAACAATGTGTGCTGTCTTGTGTGGCCAGCTCCCCACCCCTGCTGAATGGCAATTAGTATTGGAAATAAAGCAGGGCACCCTCTCCTAACCTCCTTATTGGCTGCTGCATCCCATTTGCTTTATCTCTTGCTCAGTTATCACCAGGAAACCAGCACGGATTGTACAAGATTAAAGATTTACTTTTAGCAATGTTGCTGCGTTTGATAGTAGGAAGGGAAAAGATGTTAGAGAGTGAGACGTGGCAACGATCCCAGACAGGGATGTAGCCAAGATTTATGGGACACCTGCTGGTTTTAAGATAAAATCATCATACTGGATGTTTTTGGAAGTCTGTTTAGCCATCGAGGGATGGTAATGTTGGCTCGTCGGTCCACCAGTTACCAGACTGGAATATCTCAACAACTGTTGGATGGATTGCCATCATGGTCCCCAGAGGATGAATCCTGCAGGTTTGGGTTTTTAGCTCCAACAAACAGGTTAAAAGTTTTGCTTATCCAGTAAAATATCTCAACATCTATGAAATGGATGGACACAATTTCTTTTACAGATATTCATGGTTCCCAGACGATGTCTGGGTGATCCTATTAACTTTGGTGATTCCCTGACATTTCCTCTTGCGCCACCGTAACGTTGACATTTGTGGTTTATGACCTAACGCCTGCAAAACTAATGAGTCAGCCTCAGCTGGACTTCATCACCATTTCCTTCAAGGAGACCGTCCTCACCAGAAAACAACCAAATTGGCCATTTGTTTAAATGTTTAAAAATCTATTTTTATAGCCTACTTTCCTGACGAGCATGTTGGTGTTAAACCGCCACAAAACCACCTAGGGATGGGGTCGGCTCGATCATTATGATCTATAATGATTATACTCTAACCTTAATGTGTCCAATACTTAAAAACAAACTCAGACTTTGACAGCGGAGACCACTGTCACCTCCAACAACAGTCAACATTAGCTCCTTTAAACCATAACCACAATCTTTCTATCTTTGGTTGCCTAAATCAGTGGTTCTGAACCTTTTTCATGTCAAGGACCTCTAAATTGACACATCAGGTCACAGACCCCCATTTGATAAGATTTTGCTTCAGATTCCTCCATCTGAAAAGATTTTGATTGTTAGATATGATAAAGACCAGCATTCTGTAGTTGTCAACTATAGTTGAGGAGATAACTGCAGGAGGAAGTGAAACCTCTTATCAGAATCACTTGTATGACTCTTACTAACATTGGGCTCACATCTATAGCGAATTTAATAGTGAAAATAAACTATTCCACATTTTTCAGGGGACTCCCTGGAACTCTCTCAAGGACCCCTGTGGAAACCCGGACCCCTGGTTGAGAACCACTGGCCTAAACTTAAGCAAACCTTAACCACAGAAATGGCAGATCACAACATGCTCTGGTGGGAGCCCAGGTTGCCTCTAGGCACTGGGCATGTCTGGCAAGGGACCTTTGTAGCATATCATTCCCCTTCTCTTTTCCCACTTATTTCCATCTCTCTACTGTCAGCTATCCAGTAAAGGCTGAACCCTTTGCTTGCACCACGGCCATCTTCAAACTGGACCTTCATTTTGATCTCAACTACACACCTATTAAGTTTCAGGACTGCCACTTTACGACTCTATCGTGGTGACAAATATGCCGAGAGACAGACAAATTAAACACCTGCAAAGTACTCGAAACCGCCTCTGTCCTGCTCCAGTAGGTGTCTCGAGGACCACATTTAGCCATGATGACTCATACACAGACTCACAAGGTGGAAAAATATACCAAACAATACCATTTTTCACTCCACCACCAACAGCACTGCCTCTCAGGCTACAGCATGTGTTGAACAATAATTTAAGAGCAAATTGATGAAAAAATACAATATTTACTGAGAGCAAAAAACTGAATCCTGTAAAAATAGAACATATAACCAGCGGATAATGATTGCAGGAGATGAAAACAACTTCCTAATGAATTCAGGCCCCGCAGAGTGACGGTCCTCTTGCATGGATGAATGTAATTACGACCTGTACATTGGTGGCGAAACACAGACGGCACTTACAGAGATTATTCTCAGGATCTGGTGTGCACACTGTGAGGAGCACTGCATGACACTTGTATTAAAATACAGCTCCCAGCGCTCCCAAATATAGGTGCCAAGATATCTGTGATTAGGGTGGGAGGGTGTCAAAAAACTGAAAATAGAAGTGTGTGAGGGAGGTGGGGATTTGTGCCCATATATATGAACCAAGAATTGGCTGTTTAAAACGTCTGTGAATTCCTGTATTTATATCCATTTTTCGAGTGACATAGTGTCAACCCTGCACATTCAGCCAGAGAAAAAAAGCAAGATGCATTTTTATGTGGAGACGTGTGACCACTGTGCTTCAAGCAATCACTCGCTCATTTTTCTCTCTCTATACCTTTCCCTCCATCCACTCTCTCTCTTTCTCCGTAGTTATTCTATTTCACAATTTGTCATGCTGCAACGACAGGCTGACGCAACGGGCACTATGCTGGTGCCTGTGAGCCGAGCCTCTCAGGGGTTGAGATAAAGCTGAGCTGACAAGTGGGTTCATCTGCGTCACAGTGGCCTTTGAAACGGCCTCAGAAAAGGGAGAAAACGAAGGCGAGGCATGTTCCTCCAGAGGTGGCCCCCTTTATACTTCACCTCTCGGCTTCCCCCCACCCCCTGGCATGCAGCTGCTGGCTTTTGCCTCAGGCGGCTTCTTCAAATAAAGCTATCTTCACGTTGCACACCTAACATGGAGGCAATGAAACGGCGTATTCACCCTGAGATAAGAAGTGAAAAAACAAACTAAACACCAGCCCGTACAGTGTTGATTTAAGAAGCTTGAGGCATTTATTTTTCTGCAACATTGCTACTCTTAAATTTCAGCGTGTAGGCAGGAAGCTGCAACATATTCATCTTAGAAATATAATCCTGCATTTAACAAGACATACAGGTGTGCCAGTCAGAGGAAGGCTTCCTTCATCCACCACTCACTCTGTGGTGGTGAAGACTAATGCATCTCCCTCTTCTTCGTCTTTCTTCCCCCACACAGTCCTTTCTCTCCCTTAATGCCCAACCCCCCCCCTTTCAACTGAGGAGGGCCCTGCATGGTAAATAATTGAAGCGTATTCCCCCTCTGCTACTGTAGCTTCCCTGCTTAGTTTTTTGCATTTTAAGGGTGTCAGTAATATTTGGATATTCTGATCTAGAAATAGAAAGGATATAAATAGAGATAATGAGAATGCATTGCGATTATGATTAATGGTTGATGCTGAATATAGTGTCAGACAAGGATCCTCAGGGGGTGGAATAGCCAAAAGAAATGCAAACATAGGTCTCCATATCATGAGCAAGAGATCATTTCTACGTCAAAATATCCATATTTTAATATTTTATATCCCCTACTTGATTTAATTTTGAAGAGGGCATTTCCAGGCAAACCCAGCAGGTACCATATATATATTTATATATATATAATACCAAAGCTGAATATATGCAGCATTGGATGCTATGAATGGTACTAATGATGCCACTAGGTCAGAGAGGCATCGGTGCTGTTAAGTTTCCCTCACTAATACAAGCTGCTCCTGCTCCGCTAGATCAAACAAATAAATCCCTGAAGAGTTCAAAGAAGATATGAATATTGTTCTGCTGCATGTCACCATTCATTATTAAAAAATAGGATACAGAAGATTTTAAATTTGACAGCAATTTTGAAGCTGCAATGGCAGAAGCTTTCCTGGTTGGGATCTATAATGAGGCATTTGCTGACACCTGCTGTCTAAAAGCATGAAGTTACACATCTACAGTGTAGTTCTTTTATATATATATAGAATGAATATACTTATATACTATACTGTATGTGTGATCTGTTGCTATATTGTCAGTCTTCTCTTCAGTGGTTAACCCCTTAGAGGTTGGGGTTAAATGATGCTCAATGTTTTGAATGATGGTAAAAGGTTTTATAGTCATCAAAATGCAGTATGTGCCAGTTGCTTTTACTCACTTCTGTGACAGTGGAAAACATACTGAAGTATTTTCATAACTATAAAACTTTTTACCATCATTCAAAACATTGTTGCTCATCATTTAACCCTAAACCAGATTGTATTATTCTAATTATGCACACACCTAACAGAATAAAAATAGACTGCTGCAGGTTTATCTTGAGCATCTTCTTTTTATAAATATTTGAATATTTTTTTCCATCAATAAAAATCTGTAACATAATTTAATTAAAATCTCTATAAAGAAAAGAAACAGAAAACAATCAGAGAGCTGCATCAAACACGGCTCGCTCATTTACACCGATCAGAAGTCAAACCTACACATACAGTAAGAAAGGCGGGTATTTAAAATGAGACCTAAGGCAAAGAGGCTTAAATGGTAAAGGCCTGAGATTAAAACTATCCTTTTCACACGTGTAGTCAAACTCAAAAATAAAAGCATCCACCCCAAATTCCAAAATATAAAACATAAAACCACATGATGGATCTGCGTGAACTCAAGCTCAAACTTTCTTTGTCTAACAGTTTCATACTATTCAGCAGGTGCTACTAGTGAGAGCAACAATACGAGATATGATTCCCCTTTGGCTTTTTAGTGCAAACTAGGATGACTTCTAACAGCAAATAAAACTCAACTAAGGCTTCATCCTGGTTGACGTTGAGACATACAGTGTGCCTAAATTAAAGAATACATTCATGTTGTATTAACCATCTTTTCAGTAAACATACTATCTTTCTTAAATGTGCAATTCGGCATGCAGCAATGGCACCTGGATATAAATCAAACTCTTAGAAATTAAAAAAAAGTTCCAGTGATGCAACTTACATTCATGATAGAAGCGTTCTGTATCCTAGTGTGCTCTAAATCTCCTCTTACTATGAGATGAACAGGTTACTTATACTCTTATGCAGCCGTCTCCGACGTTTCTTCCTCTATAATATTCACTGAGCTTGAGGGCTCAGATCTGGTATCTTGCACGTCTGGGATACTCGCGTCACTCAGGATCTCTGTGGTGACTTCAAGGCCTGTGAGGTCGTCTGGAGAAGTGGCGGTTATCCGGTCAATAACCAGCTCCTGCTCCGTCTCCTGCATGTCTGATTCTTCCTCCCTCTCTGGAGAGGAAGGTCTTTGGTCAACAGATGAGGTATCTGTAAGAAATAGATAAATAAACAAGTTTAGTTAAAGGAAAGTTTCACCTCAGGGTACCAATGCCTCATTTCCACAGTTTTGTTTTGTGTCTGTAAATCTGTATAGTATATAGATTATGCCCTCTAGTGTTCAACGCAAGGACATGCATCTCTTTACTTGTGGATAGAAACACCACCGCAGATATGGGAGAGAAGTTACTACTAGTGTTTTGATATCTATAGTCTGTTTTTCCCTTTAGATGAGTCACATCTATAGCGTTGCTTAACAAGCTAACTTCACTGGTATGTAGGTAGGTAGGTAGATGGGTAGACTTTATTGATCTCCAAAGGGAAATTGAGGTGTTGCAGCAGCAATTTACATAGATCCCAAAAAACATGCATCACTCACATAAAAGACATGAGGTAGGTATGAAAAACACTATTTACAAATCTCTATATAAATGTATGTACCAACTACATTACACTAGATAGAAGGAATACAAAAAATACAACAAAATAGAGTTAAAGATGAAGCAAAAGTTACTTTTTTCAACGCACTCGAGGCAAATTACGGACCGAAAAAACAGAAGGAGAAATTAAAGAAACACATCGGAGATCACAGAGGTTCCCATAGGAATGAATGAACTTCCGGTTGACTCGCATACGTACACAGAGCTATGTGGAAACGAGGCATTTATCAGCACAACTTTGTTTTAATCAATAAAAGAAAACCTTGACACCGTTTTGGAAAGACTCTGCTATTGTTATTTTAGCTGTGTATCACATATAACATCTCTATCATTTAGGAGGGCCGTTTTTATACAGCATTAATAGAAAATAATTCACCAACTAAGCCATTAAATGAACAATAGCTGGTTTTCACCATTTTCATTTTCCTTTTCAAGGAGGACGGCATTGAAAACATGTAATCGCTCTAATCAGCTGCACAATTCAATCACTTGTAGAGGGCGTATAGAGGTACTTACCCAAGCTGCACTGATCACCAGAGTCGTCTCCATAATTAACGAACATGGAGCTCTGGCACATGTCACTGGTGGAAACCGTGTCTGACAAGTCTGGAGTCGTCGCTTCGGGTATGTTGGAAAAATCTGCAATTCACACATTTTATTCTGTGTGAAAACCACTAAATCACTGAAAACAAATGAAAGCTTCTCAAAATGAGATCTGGTTACCTAAGTCCACAGTTGACTGAGTAGGCGAGGATACACACAAGTCTTGCACAGCTCCTTCGATTTGATTCAAATCTATTTCACAAGAGGGGCTGTGTGCATCCACTGGAGTCATCTGCAAACAGAGAACTTGTGTTTTAGACGAGGAGAAAAGAAATTCTACCAAAAGAAGAACATTTAATGATGATTTAGTGATGAGATGTACCTCAGTGTGGTCGAGTGCAACCAGCTCCTCACTGCTGTCAATCACCGCAGATGGCAGAACATTTTTGCTGTGGGTGTCAGTCGGAGCTGCACGAGTTGGGATTCTGTGCAAGTAGCCGTAGCCAATGCCACAGCCTAAGCTGAAATTCAAAACGAAAAAACAAGTGTATTAATGTAAATGTTTAGAGATGTCTGTACGTATGCTACAGGTGATGTGATAAGAAAAGGTTGCAGCTAATCAAAAGACATACCTTCCCTCTCCTCCCCACGCTCCGTTTGGAGTCACCACTACCTCCCTGCACTGGTCGGTCTGGATGTTGTACACCAGCAGCTTCAGCGGTTTCCCCTCATTGGCTTCAATCAAAGAAAAGAAATCCTCAGACTGCAACGCAAACAGAAAAGAATTTAAGATTTTGCACTGCATTTTGTCCATGAATGTTATTATATCCATTTATATGAATGAAAGCAAGAAAAGCTTACATCTTGCAACACCTGGTCAGCTCCCACGATGAAGTCATCGTGAGCAATAAGGCCGGCCAAAGCTGCAGGAGAGCTGGCTTCCACATTCTGTAAAGGTTAAGATGTCTATGAAGCTATTTTTATTTTTTATTTAAAACCACTGTCTGTATATATGTGAATTTATGTGAGACAATAAGACACAGACATTTGTTTATTTGGTGGTACCAATTTAGGAGGTACCAACCCTACAAGAATATGACTTCTTTTAATGGTTAGGATCAACTAACACATTTGAAACCTTCTACTCTAATTTCTTCTAACTTGAAATAAAATGCTAAAATAAATATACTGGCTACCACCTCAAAGCCGCCAATAAACTATTTTATATCAGGCCAGCAAGAGCTGAACAAAGAAAATTAAAGAATAGCCCCTATTGAGGCTAGACTTGACTTACCAAGACGTGCCAAACGTTCTCGTTGGCTCCTTCGAAGCTGCAGAAGCGGACGCTAGCGCCCAGCAGACCCTGACCGCCCCACATGTTACTAGGTGTCACCTCCAGTTCCCTCACCCGCTGGGTTTTAGAGTTGTACACTTCGAGTTTGACCGCTTTCTCCACATTGGCTTTCAGAAGATCTTTCAGCAAGTCACTTTCTTTATTCTGGAGAAACAAGAGAAATGTGGACTATTTGGGCTGTGACAGCGCTATAATTCAGGCCTGATGTTTAAAGGTTATTGCAGGGAGTTTTCATGTAAATGGTTGACATCAATATCTTCTGTGTAATTTTCCTCAGCTAACCGAGAGTGATCACTTCCCCTGATTTCAATGCAGTCATTAAAATGCTACTTCTAAACTCACATTTGTTCACTCAATGTTTTGTTATTTGATGATATATTGACATTTTGGTGAGTGGACATGCCAAACCACCCTTTACTTAAGCCTCACAGGAGTCTACTCACAAGCCGGGTATTTCCTATGGAGAGAATGAAGTCAAAGAAGGGCTCCAGACCGGCCCTCAGAGCTGGGGAGTCCTCTTGAACCTGAAATATGAAAAACACACATATGAGATTTGGCTGATTTGACATAAAAAGCCACTGTGTTATAGTCGCCCCCGTGTGTCAACTAAAGATATTGCATTGCCCAAAATTTGGGGGTCCTGATTTTGAGATATGGCACAGTAGTTGTTCCACATCAGGGGTCAGCAACCTTTACTATCAAAAGAGCCATTTTAGGCAAAAAAAAATAAATAAAAAAATCTGTCTGGAGCTGCAAAACATTTGAGCATTGTGATAAAGGTAACAGCTTATAGACTAAGTATATAGTATATAAGTCTACTGCAGTGAGGGCCAAAGTGCAAATGTAATACGGAGTATTAAGGCAACATTGAGGGAAAAAACATCGGAGATTTACAGAATAAAGTCATAATATTATGAGAAAAAAAAGTCACAATATTACAAGAATAAAGTCATAATATTACGAGACAAAAAGTCACAATATTACAAGAATAAAGTCATAATATTACGAGACAAAAAGTCACAATATTACAAGAATAAAGTCATAATATTACGAGAAAAAAGTTGCAATATTACAAGAATAAAGTCATAACTTTACGAGAAAAAAAGTCATAATATTATGAGAATAAAGTCATAACTTTACGAGAAAAAAAGTCATAATATTATGAGAATAAAGTCATAACTTTACGAGAAAAAAAGTCGTAATATTATGAGAATAAAGTCATAAGTTTAAGAGAAAAACGGAAAATAATATGTAAAATTACTACGTGTAATTATAATACAATATAATTACTATATAATATAATTACTTTATAATATTATGACTTTATTCTCATAATACTACGACTTTTTTCGGCAGACAAGATGAGTGACAGTCGGAAGCGAAGCAGCGTGTAAAATTACGGTATTCTGGAAATTACAAGGTTTAGTATAATTATATTGAATAATTTAAGTGATATATGTGCACACATACTAATCATAGGTCAAAACAGCTAAAGCTACATTTGGCTGAATTATAAAAGACAGATGTGGTAAAAACGAAGAGCCGTTTGGTTTTGGGGAGCCGAAAGAGCCGGATCTTCTTGGTGAGCTGAGCCAAATGATCCGGCTCACTAAAAAGAGCCTAAACTCCCATCACTAGTGGTTACTTCGTATCAGTTTCTGCAGTGAGAGGACTCAACAATGACTCTCTGTAGCAGAGCTGGGTGTGTTGCCAAGTGCCACCTCATCATGGGCGGACACCATTAACACTGACCACGAGTTACTACACACACACAGAGAGAACATACCTGACAAATAAACAACAGTGTTACTTCATAGATACATGCAACAACAATATGTGTGCAGGACAAGCATAGTTAGTAAGTTATTGAGCTAAAACTGGCTTCATAAAGTGAGCTGTATTGACAAACAGAGCATGCTGCATGTAACCTTGCACTGCTACTATACCTACCCCGTGGACATGATATCCGCTGTAAGTTCCTCCATCCGACAGAAACGAGCTCTGTGTTATCCCCATGGCTTCAGCAGTTATCTGAACTAAATGTCACTGAGGTAGAGTAATGTTAGAAGGCATTACTGGAGGCTGTGCTGCTAATTCAAGCTATAGCTAGCGACCAACAGCCGAGAGGCAGGTTGAGGTTAACAGCAGCTCCACAGCTAGGCAAAGCTAATAAATACAGATGACAGAGAAGTCGAGCCTGTACTGAGCTTGTTAGGTGATATCATTCAGCAGTCTGCAGTTCGATTAGCCGTCCTGTTCTACGCGGTTGCATAGCAACAGATAATGCTATTGTAAAAAGATTTAATTTTGTTCAGGAAAAATGGACATTGTCAATGTTTGGCAGGTTGGAGCCTTACATAGAGCAATGTCGGAGGAAAATCAACATAAATGTATTATCGTTATTATTATTATTATTATTATTATTATTATTGTCATCATTATTATTATTATTGTCATTATTATTATCATTATTATTATCATTATTATTATTATTATTATTGTCATTATTATTATTACTATTGTCATTATTATTATAATTATCATCATTATTATTATTATTATTATTGTCATTATTATTATCATTATTATTATTGTCATTATTATTATCATTATTATTCATAATAATAATGATGATATTATTATTATTGTTATTATTATTATTATTATTATTATTTTTCTTGTTGAGCTTGATTTAGTTTTTTTAATTGCTTTTTCTGAAACAGAAAAAACAACAAATAATGACACTAATAACAAGTAAAAAAAGAAGACATAATGAAAAGAAGAAAGAAAGAAAAACAATACAGTAAAATAAAAAATATAAGTAAATAAAAATGTTTGTAAAATAACTTTGTATACACAAATCAAACAAAAAATACAAAGAAATGATGGTTAAAGTTGTAGGCAATGAAGACTCATAATATCAATGGTATATAAATCTAACTAAATAGTGATTCTTACATCCCACAGTAGGAGAATGGGAGTAAAGTATGGTTTAGACATGGAACCCCTAAAAGAATATTTCATTTCCTCTAATTTAGTGAAAAGAAATGGGCAAAAGCCTACTTGTAATCTGATTTGATCAGAGTTTCACACGGGGACAGCTTACCTTTTGGGTTACAATGTTCCAAGGGAGAAAACAAACCTACAACATTAACTATAACCTAAATTGTTTACCGTTAGCCTATTATCTCCCATTTCATTGGGTTACAAGGATAGTAACCTATCTTAGTCTTGGACCAAAGAAAGTGAACATTTTACATTAGTTAACACTGAACATGATGAAAATGTATTAATTTTGTTAGAAGAATGAATACCGGACATAATAATAAAAATAACGATACATTTTAATAGATTATATTTTCATATGTCTACTTGATCTTTAAAAAAATGCTTTCTCCCGAAATTTCTGTGTGTAGTTGGACTTTTTATATGTAGTTATTTAGGCTTTATTTACATAATTCCACATGTATTCCACTGAAATCTGTCTGTTTCTCACAATATGGGGGTCAAAGATTAAAGTCATATACTGACAGCAGGCTGTGGAACATTTTCTTCTTTTTGGTGATCAGTTCAACAGTTATCTGTAGGAAAATGTGCGATTGTGTCTCGCTCTTTACAGATGGTTTAGTTGAATTTGCCTGAATGCACCTGCTCCTTTCCCACTACGATAAGAAATATGAGCTCTTGTTTTTAAAGTTTCCTAAATTAATAAATACGCAAATACAATCGATTTTGAGAGATTTATAAGGTCGTTGACCACCCGTAAAGAAACACTTTAATATTTTAAATATTTCCCCAAATGCATTCCCCATTCCTCTCTGCAACATAACATATTGTGCAATCGATCTGGGATCGTCCACCTGGATTGTTGGCAGGTAACTTAATGGTTGCCTAATACTTTCTGAAGGTCTTCCGCTCTCAAACTGATATAAATAGTGCAAACTGTATTTGGTCCACACTTCTCCAAAATGATTTGGCTTGTGGCTTTCCTGTCCTGCATTGGTAAGTTTTACAACACACTTTATAATAGACCTCTTCAGTGCTGTTAGTGGTTTTGTGAACACATTCATCAATGTCACCGATGTGCTGTACTCTCCAAAGGGCTGATTTACGCTGAAAAACCCTTCAACCATAATGTGCACAATGAGAGGGTCATAGGAGGCCACGATGCCAAACCCAACACCTGGAGATGGCAGGTAAAACCTATATAAGCACTACTTTGTGTCAATTTAATAAACATTAACTGTGATTTTCTTATTTATTATTGAGTAAATAGGCTCAATACTGAGCTGCTATACATCATTATAATGATTTGATTTCTGAAATAACATTTAATCCTCTGATCAATGTGCATTTGTTCTCTGTTTTCTCTCAGGCTTCTCTCCAGTATAACTCATACAATGACGGCTCATACTACCACATGTGTGGAGGCTCTATCATTGATGGTTTCTACATCATGACTGCAGCTCACTGTATCATGAGGTTGTCCTTATTGACATCAAATACATCAAACTGAATGCATTAAATCATGCATTAAGTTATTAAGTGTGCTGAATAAATGATTGTAAGTAAGCATAGTGTGTCTTTTTTACTTACTTTCAGCATGGATGCCAGTCAGTACCGTGTGGTGGTAGGGGACTACAACCTTTATGAGTACGAAGGCAGCGAGCAGTTCATCCGCGTGGAGACGATTATTGTCCACCCTGGCTGGAACGGAGACCTTGCCAAAGGGTAGAGCAAGTCAGACCACTTCTCTTTAATTTAACCATTCAAAAGCACAACTGTATTGACAGCAGTGGCCCAAGGGGATAGTTTCAGGGCGTCACATACATTGACATTTACAACTGGGAGAAATCCTGTATTACCACTTTCCCTCACCACAGAGCTTCACTGCAAAACTACTGTCAAAGCTTCTTTTGTTTTTTTGTCTATTAGAAATGACATTGCTCTCTTGAGACTGGCTGATTCCGTGTACGACAACGGCTACGTGGAGGTGGCCAGCCTTCCCGCCCCTGGCGAGATGCTGCCTCATGGGTTCACCTGTTACATCACTGGCTGGGGACTCATGGACTGTGAGAAGACACTCACACACACAAACACACACACACACACTATGTACTATATGTCCCATGCACACTAATAGAAAAAAATCATACACTCCCTTTTCACTCACTCTCCTCACAGACAGCGGGAGCGCCCCTGCTATCCTGCAGGTGGCTCCCATCCCCGTGGTGGAGCACTCAATCTGCTCCCAGCCTGGCTGGTGGGGCAATATTGCTCTGAGGACCATGGTGTGTGCCGGAGGGGATGGAGTCATATCAGGCTGCCAGGTACAGCAAATATATATGTGCATACTTTTTTGATTTCCATAAATGCAAGACCATGACAAATCCATTTTTTTTTTTATGGATTTTTCTTTTTTCCCTCTTATTTCTTTTCTTTAATTTAAAGTTAATCTTTAAAGAGGACTTATTGTGCTTATTTTCAGGTGCATACTTGTATTTTTGGTTATTACTAGAACATGTTTACATGCTTTAATGTTTAAAAAAACGCTTTGTTTTTCTCATACCGGCTGTGCTGCAGCACCTCTTTTCACCCTCTGTCTGAAACTCTCCCACCAGTCTGCTCTGATTGGTCACCGAACCAAAGTCTTCGGACGCCGCTCCAGCTCCGCTCTAACTAGCTTTGTTTGAGGGCGTGCCAAACTAGCTGCTAGGCAGGTATTATGCAAATATGTTACTTGGTGACATCACCACGTTTCAGGCAGTTCAGGAGCAGTGTTTCTGTGGGGGAGAGTAACTCCCTTTGACCTGGACTTCGGGCTTTGTAACTTTGCAGACCTTTTAAATGCACAAAAAACTATATAACACACTAAAGGAAAGGGGAAAAACATAAAAGCATAATAGGTCCTCTTTGGTATTGTCAGTGATCCTGCATTAGTGACTTATTTACTCATTTAAGATGACAACACTACCGCCCAGTAGATTTCTGTCTCAGTAAAAGCTGTATAAAAGAGGCTGAGTAAGAGGTAACGTCCCACTTCTCATTCCACGCTCTTCAAACCGGACCCTCTCTTCTTCGTGTCTGTTCTTCTTGTTTCCCAGGGTGACTCCGGAGGTCCCCTGAGCTGCTTCACAGACGGAGCCTGGAGAGTCCACGGCGTTGTCAGTTATGGTCCATCCGGCATGTGCAACCAAGTGTCTAAACCCACCGTCTTCACCAGAGTCTCTTCCTTCCAGGACTGGATCTATTCAGTGAGCCTCCTGTTACCTCTATGATGTGAAAATGTCACCATATTTTGCCTGAATATTTCAGTTGCCTGACTTTCTTTTTTTTCTTTGTATGTTTTTTTTTCCAGGTTGTAAGATAGATGGCACAGTGTATTCTGTCACATGGAACATGAGAAATAAAAATAATTTGCATCCCAGTCATTTGTGTTTAACATATACTATAGGCTACGTTCCAAATCACATACTTTTTCTTTTTACTTTTAGTACATTCTGCAGCTGTCCTTATAAAGTACCCACTGTTGCATGCAGTATGCATACTATTGGGACGTTTGGTGCCTTCAAATGAAACTCGTGAGCTTTTGTTTACAACATGGGAAGTCGTTTGAACACTGCTGCTAAGCAACGGAAATATTAACATTTAATTTCTTTTTATTTCTTTTACATTTAGCAAGCTAGCAAGTGGGTAACATAATGAGGAACAGAGACAGAGGAAAAATATGAGGCTGTTGGGAGTATCAACTTTTTTTTTCAGATCTATTATAAAATCAGAAATAAAAACAATATACAACTAAAATTACAATATATTAACTTATTATGCACCGGGAAACTTTCATGGCCTCCGTCAATGAACATGTCACAACTCGTGAACTCTGAGCTTTCAGAAACTTTCCATTTACGAGGTTGTGAATACCACAAGAGGGGGGCGTTCATATGGACTCTTGTTGTGAACACGGTAAACACGACCCCATTTGAAGGCACCACTACTACTGTGTCATAACATTGCACCATGAACTTTGACCCTCTTACTCATATATCTGCAGAGGATTGTGGGTCAGAATAGCCCGAAAAACATGCTGGCTTCCATACTGCAAAACTTGAGCCGATGTAGTAAGACATCCTGGTATTTTTGGCATCCTGCATTTGGCATACTATGTATTGGAACATCTTTTTATGACACACTAAACAGTACGGCGGTATGGGTATTGGAATGCATGGTAGACGTTTACTTGTAGTTCTTAATTTAGCCAAAGGGTGGCAACAGTGGTCCATGTTTAGACTAAATACCGAGCTGACGATACCATGTTGCCCTTTGCTTGTAACCAGTCTGCAAATGGGGCCACAGTTAAAGGGTCACTGGGCCAACAAAAGTATGAATGGTGACAATCCCAATCCTCTGACCTCCCCAATCTGCAACCCCAGAGGATTTGATGGATGTTTTAAACCAAGGACCAAAGGGACTGGACTTATATTAGGTTTAGGCTCAAGTGGCAATGTGGCATGGAGATAAACCCTTTTAATGTAGTCAGATCAAAGAAAACCAAAAAGAGTTATTGTGTGATCTACCTAAAGACTTGACGAGAACCACATTTCCTTAATGGCAGCCAAATGTGAGCTATATATGCATGCAGTCACCGGCCCCGGCCGACATTTCCTTCACGTCTGGGATTTCTGGGCCATATGTTTGTGGTGGTAGACATGCAGGAGACTACAGCATGACATCACATGAAGTGTTTTTCTCTTAACCATGGAGACCAGAGGCCACAAATGGATTCCAGTGGTTTACACAGAAAAAACCCCCCCAAAAATGTCAATGCATTTAATGTGAGCGTGAACTACCGTCTTTAATGCTATAGAAAATATACTGATTTTAGTAGGTTAGAACATGAAACCACTGAAATGTTGAACAAATGAGCATATGACAAACAACAGCATTTAGAAAATGTTTTTTTTATTATTATTTGGAGGGACAGGCTGTCAAAATGGCTTAGATGAAAGAAACTGTTTTTCAACAGCAGGTTAAAGTGTGAATATGTAAAAAATAAAGCAGCTTTGTTTGCTCTGCAGGACCATTCAAGCAGAAATATGTACAACAAAAAAGGCAAAAAAGTAAGACACGTTCTTTGAAAAAAAAAAAAAAAAGAAAAAAGCTGTACTGTAATACATTACATTGATAAAACACTCACTGTTGCCATTTCTTCATGAGAATTGATGTTTTATACAAGAGAAACAAACGTTTGCTTGCAAAAATCAGTGCCCCCTTCGCGGCGTATGAACATATAATCGGATGGATTTCAAAGTAATCAAAAAAGGCAAAAAGCGAATAATACATTTCCGATGTGCGCTCGGCACTTTTTCAAAGTATACAATTAATCAGAACAAGTTTTAACAAACAGGACCTGCATGCATAATTTCTAAAGGGTCCAGAAAGGCTGTTGAAACAGCTGTAGAAAGGGTGAGATATGTACATCAACTCTCAGGTGTCCTCAACTGGTCACACAGAATCACCTTAAAAGGTCTCGTTCCGTCATGAATGAGGCAACTATTCCATTTTTTTAGGGTTTGTGTGCGCGATAAAAATTGTATAATATATGCAGTTTTTATCCACAGAAACCCTTTACATGTGTAATTTATTACAACCCAAGTCACAGACTTCCAAGAAATTCAGAATACAATCAAATTGATCTTTGCAATTTACTTAGTTTTAGTGGCTAACTAACCATAAGACTGCCTATGAAAAATACTTCAGAATAGAGAGCGATAACCTTCATAAGTATCTCTATAATTCATATATTACAAAGGTTGTCCCAGATTGAAAATTACTCATTTTAATTTCTTAATAAAATATTCAATTTGTCAGTGATTAGAATTCTTTCGTCAACCTACATAAATTAGTTACAAAATATTAGTGTAATTTTTCTATGGTTATAGGCAGCGACACAATAGACCCATAATTTAGTTTCAGTGATTAGGGAGATTCCACAGTTTTCAGTCCCAAAGCTTAAATGGAAGCACTGTGCACACGCCATCGGCAGGCATGGCTCCCCTGATAAGCAGGCACATCCAGTAAACTTCACGACACCCCATTTTTATTGCCAAAAATGTCTTAAATTAAATAGCTAATGAAATGATGACGTAATAAGTTATCACAAAAAAAAAAGTTAAATGTAAAAGAGAATAGATATTAAATACTTTTCCGATGGACCTGTGGTCCCGTTTCCCATAACGACGAGTTAATAAGATATGGAAAAAAGGAAGGAAGATTGCACTTTCAGGTGAAAAATATCAAACCACAGTGCTTCTTGAGTGAAAGTAGGCGTTTATCTGAAAATAAATAGAATAAAATCATAAAGGAAAATAATTTAAAACAAAAGACAAAATAAGCTACAGCTTTTAAATGGTATGAGCATTATTTCTAGTTACCCAGCTCATAAATAAGGAACTCCATAATTTAGCGTTGAACTGTTGAATCGACCCCTTACAACCACAACAATGCCTATTCATACATAACTATTTTCACAGATAAAGTGCTGATCGAGGAGCTTTTAGAGGGATTCTTTTTGTACCATGTAAGAGGGAGAGATCTTGAGTCCACTAGCTTCAGGATTCTACCTACTCAAGTCATCTGGGAGAACATGAACAGGACTGTGTTGTGATTTCTCGGGTTTCATATGAAGGCCATCACAGCAATGGTCACCATACATTGCCTCCAAAAGCTAGAAAGCTAGAAAAAAGTCCCTGAGGTGCACATTCAGCTGTGTTGAGATTCCCAACCTGGCCCCGGTTATTCCTGTTTAGCATATGGTTGGTGATCTTGGTTTGGTTAAAAGAGCTTTCTTAGGAACTGAGAGCCATCATTGGTTTCTACGGGCCTGGTCAAATTGATTTCACTTTTAACACTAGCTGCCATCTCACACAGCAATAATCCCAAACTGCTTTGCTAACGTTTTGAAGGCAAGTCTGGAATTTGAACATTTAGTAGGCAAAAGAGGGAAATCACAGCTTCCTCCAAAAACTTCTTATGTGCATGTTCGGTCCCCCTCCAAAACCCTTCTTTTTTCTTGCACTGTCCACACATATTTCACGTTTCGTCAAACTTTCACAGACTCCATCACAGACAATTTCATGGCTTCCTCCAACAGCTGATTGTCTGTAAATGTGGCGGGGGGTTCTGGGACGGATTCCGAAAGGCCAATGAGCGACTCCAGGAGGCAGGTCCCGGGGTCGCTCGCCGGAGGGAAGCTGGGGTAACTAGGCAACTGAAATTGAAAGAAGTTGTCCATGTGTTCGTACTCCTTGAGGGAGTTGTAGAGCGAGCTGGGCCCCAAGCAGGGGAAGCCGTCGAAGAACTCCAGGTCTGACTCCGAGGAGAGGCTCAGGTCCATGTTGTAGCTCGCCGAGCGGTCGATGGTCGGGGAGGGCGTGCGAGGCACACTGCTGTTGTGGAATAGGCCGTTTCCCTGGTTGGCGTTCTCGTCTAAAAGTTCTGAAATGGCTGTTGCTCGATTGTCCGTGTGATCGTCCAACAGCGCGGCGTCTATATTGTCATTCTCGTCAACGAAGTCCACCATGCTAAAGCTACCAAAAGCCTCCGTACATGGCTGTTCTTGCCGTTGATCTGAACAGCACATGTCTTTACAGTCTCTGCTACTTCTCGAGCCGCTCTCCACGTCGTTGAAACTCAAAATGCGGCTCAGGCCTTTCTCGTCCACGTCCAGCTGGGTGTGACGCTCGCACGGGCTCCCGCCTGCCGAAGAATCTTCGCTCTGACCCGAAGAGTCCGATAAGTCCGTCATATCGCTGCTGCAGCTGTTCTCTCCAGCTGTCGCCAGTTCCGAACTAAAGGGGAAGGAGGGCACTGCTGGTAGGGTGGTCGCGTTCTCCTCCTCCTCCTCGGTGCTTGACTGCTCCTCCAGCCTCTTCTCCAGCTCCAGCTTCATGATGGTGTGGATGTAATGCGTCTGTACCCTGGTGGAGTTGAACTCGATGCGACCTTCTGTGTTTCCGCAACCGTCCTTGGTGCAGCCACAAGGGAAAGAGGAATGATCCATCTGCGGGAGGCAAGAAGGAAGTAGTTAAATTACTTGTATAATACAGATAAGAAGTCCCAGTTGTGTTATGATTTGGAGCCCTTATTGTTGCACCAGTTTTTTCCACTCTTACCTGACATTTGATGCCAGCGAGGCTGCAGCTACATGTCTCAGGCTCGCAGAAGCCCTGGCAGTCACAACCGCAGTTCTCCCTGGCGATCCTCAGCTCGTGCAGCTGCCTCTTCTCCTCCTTGTCGATCTTCTTCACGCCGGCTGTTTTGAGCAGCGCATAGCGACGTTTAGGCGGGTAAGGCTGGAGGAAAGAGCCCTCGTCCAAATTGGTCCCGCTGATGTCGATGTCCTCCTCGGGGATGTCATCCACTGTTAGCCGCTCCGCCTCCTCGTTCTCTTGGGTTCCATTCTTAGTCAGCTGGAGGGAACGAAAGGCATCAAATGAGTAATTGTTGCATTGAATTTGGGGATTTTTCACAAATGATCTGATACATTTTGAGGGCAACTTTTCTCACCTTTAACTTGAGAGCTTCCAGCTTTTCCTCCCTGAGTCTGTTGAGGAATTTTTCCCGTCGTAGGAGCCGCTGCTCCACGGCGAACTCGGCGAGCGTGTACGTGCGGAGCACGCTGTGGCGCTGCATCATGCCCAGAGTGCATCCTCCTCGACTGGGAACACTGGTGAAGCCTTGGCACCGAGGGAAGAAGAACACGTTCACCTGGTCGAAGGTCACGTTGCCCCGTCGTGCCCTTTTGGATTTCTTAAGGATGGATGTTGCTGTGGACGGAGAAAGAACAGATTTAGAATACATCCAAGAGGGAGATTATTGGTGCATTCTTTTGAAGTTCCTCATTTGCTTTTATGTGCCACTAGATGGCATAACGCCCCACCACGAGAAGTCTTGATCTGTGTGCAAACCCTGTTGAACAGACTGTAAAAGGACACCCCTCTGATTCATTGCCCTATCCTCAACCAAGCCTTATCATGTACCCAATTAAAAGAGGCTGCTAACAGGACGTCTAACACGCTTACATCCTGTAAAGTGAAACCTTAACTATCGAGAATCCATTCAACCTCGTTTCTTCGTCCTACTGTGGCGACAAAAACCACCCAGCCCTGGAATTTCCCTGTGGTGGCCAACACAGAGGAGGAAGCGGAGCTGCCAGGATCACAAACGGGTGAGTAAATGCTCGGGGCTTCCGGAAGAGGTGGAGGGTGGAAGTGGAGCTCTCAGGACGCGAATAAAAAAAAGAGCCCACCCTGGTCTCCCTGTAAAGCTGACAATCCCCACAAATAACCCAGCAACCGAGAGGAGTCAAAGATCCTTTTTCTGTTAAAAACATCTTTCTATCCTCAGACAAATACAATAAAACCATATGGGAATCAAAGTGGAACCATATGTTGGAACAATTATTCAAGCTTTATTATAAATTCCACTTCCTCTGCCCAAGAATATTCAACTTTTTCCTTTGCTTTTTTTTGTGTGTATGTGTGAACAGAAAAGGATGCTACTACTCTACATGTGTTGAGCATTACACCTTTCTCATGTGGTGGGGAATTCCTTGTAGATTCCCATTTTGTCCGCCGTGGAGCGTTCTTGGCGACACACCCTGAACAACTGCCCTCAAATCTGTGCAATAATTGCAGCTCAGAAGAAGAAAAGCAACCTTTGAACCCATTGCAGGTACAGACAATAGCCTCACTATGTCGTCTAAACCATTCCGCTAGGGGTAATACAGATGAAACAAACTGCCAGTTTCAGCTTCACATCCATCAAATCCAGTCAGGCTTACGACACCGTGCAGGAGACAAATGACACCTTCTCCGCTGCCTCTAAATGGGAGAGCTTTGCTGGCAACTTTCTGTCCAACACAAACACCGGATTATAATGGTTTGCACAATCTGCTCCTCTAGATGTGTCTGCATGCCTTCTTTTTTTTGTATCCCTTCACGCAGCCTCTTTCAGCACCTGTGCTGGGTGCACGCCCGGGCTTCAGACAAGGCTCTGTGTGTTCCCAGCCTTGGCAACCGGCCACGCTTCTCCTCCTGGCTCCCTGCCCCGCCATCCTGGAAACCTCACAACTGTTTGCCCTTCTTCCCCCCCCCACTACAATCCCTCTCCAACCCGGCCGGTCCCCTAAAGGCCAGCAGACGCACCCGGGTGCAGACAGAAAAACACACCCCGAAGTCGACCCGTGTCTAAACCCGAGGAAAGGTGAGTCTGTCTGTCTGTCTCTGGGAAGAAGAAGGTGCAGACGGAGCCAAGGTGAGCAGCCACTGCATAATGCGATTAGCCATTTCGCAGCTTTAGGGCATGAAATCAAAAGGGGTATTCATTGCAGAAGTCTGAAATCATTTCTGTGAAGTGTTTCATGGGCTGCCAGCTGCCTAAATTCCTTTAACTCTCCCCCTCCGTTTCTTTATGGGTTTGTTATCAGAGCCTCCGCGGAGCCGTAAAGACAAGGTGAGGGGAGCGCGTTAAAAAGCATGTACCATCAGCTCTTTTTTAGAATTTATTGTCGCTGGAAGAGAGCACTCACTGTTGAAATTTGTTGCTGGGGAGCTGGGGTTGCTGGGAGTGGAATCCAGGGTGTCCGAGTAGCAGCTCTCCCCCTCCGAGTCCCAGCCCGAGCAGGCAGAGGAGAGGGAGGAGGGCGAGGAGTAGCATGGGTCCTCATCCACCTCCTCAAACTTCCTCTTGAGCAGCCCACTCATGGCGTTAGTGCGAGCAATCTGTGGGGAGGAGCAGAGAGAGGAGGGGGGGTTATTATTAGCAAATTACACACACTTATTTATGAATATACAGTATCTGGTAATATCAAACAAGTCTTTTACAGCGTTATTGAGTCCTGTGCTCGGCCATGTGAGGCATCCCACTCAGCTGAGAGTGGAAGTTCTCAGTGGAAGCACAGGAAGCAATCAATCAGGCCTATTCGCATAAGGCAACAATTACTGGACCCTTCGCCCTCCTCCAAATCCCATCAGCTCAGCAAATGCATTGATTAGAGAGAAGGAGCGAGCGCAGAGGTGACCAAATCATTCCGCCATAAACATTTAATTTCAATCATTCCCTTTGGGGCAGCGTTATCAAGTATGCAAGCCAAAGCCAGCTCAGGCAATTTGCCACTTGTCCCGTTTAATGTGTTCGCGTGGCCCCTCATAGTAAATATCTATGCATAGTCGAGATGTTTTGTTATGCAACTGTGTATTCTCTCGGCTCTCTCGTGAGAGGAGGGCTGCTGGTTCAGCGATAAATACAATCAATCCTTTGAGAGACAGAGACAAGGAGACACATGATCATCTCCATGAAGAGAGAGGATGCCATTAACCCTCTAATCTTCAAAAACGCTGCCTAATATGTGTAAAATCTCTTCCAAGCTTTGTTGATATCTTTAAATGTTATTTTAAAGTCAATGACTAATACTCTCAGCGTGCTCCAGGAAAAAAAAAAAAAAGAAACTACTGACATGAAAAATTTACATGTTGGACGGTTTACTGCTGGTGTGTTTTACGGTTATGGGACGTAAACACGTCACGCCGCTCTGACAAATAACAGACAAATCTGCTTCACAAGTTCTGGGAAAAACGCGAGGCGACTGCCAGACAAGACAGGTCATCACGGGGGCCGAGCTCCTGCTAACTTAAACAAGGAGGGACGAAGGGGAGGGAGGGAGGGAGGGGAGGGAGGAAGGAAGGAAGTGAGGGGGAGACGGAAGACATGACTGGGCTCAATTCCAGCGCAGACACTCCCTCCGATGATGTGGAATGGGAACGAAAGCTTTTACTTTACCCATAAAGGGATCATTTCACCATCAAACTGTTTACCGGCTTTGGAGTCGTGGCCAAATCACTCACAGCTGCTGCAGCTTCAGCATGAGAGATCATAGTTTTTTTTTTTAGAGAATTGCAGATTAGGGATCTTTAAATTTAGGTCCCAAACATGTCAATTATTAGAGCGAGCCACAGGCTAATTTGTCACCACTGCTCCTCAGAGGACAGCTAAATGTGTCAAAGACATGCAGGATAAGTCACGCCCAGAACATCCTCCAATGGCTTTCAGAGGAGGAACTTTAACTCCATGTGTTACCTGCATGCCCGGTTTGTCTTATCAGGCTGTTACGTCAGCAATCGAAGAGCAGGAAAAGAAAAAATGCTTAAGCAAGGACTCATTTTTGGCATGCAACAGGGAGCAATTATGCAAAACCGGTCCTGCCTTTTGACAAGGATAAAAGAGAAGTCAGAGTCAAGGGCAAGAGGCTGACACCTTTTGTATAAGCAGTGGCTTCTGCAGCTGTATAGGGGGGGTTGTTGTTATTGCTGCAGTCAGATATCGCTGTCCCCTGTGCACATATGATGAATGAATCACCTTGCAATAGGTCAAGCTGCATAGTGTCTCTGCAACAAACAAAATCCTTTACACTGTGACCACCTCAGCGTTTTTTTTTTTTTTTACAAACCAATGAGAAAAGCAGCTCAGCTCCCATCCATCAGGGAATAATCTCCAAACTACTAATATTATCCCATCGTGGGATTGAAACTATTTAGAAACACCTGGGTGCAGCATCTGTTGATGATGCATTCACTGATCAGACAACAAGTGGTGCGAGAAAAGAGGGGCACCTTACATTTTCGCCATCACTCCCACCCCCAATTCCCTGTAAAAAAAAAAATGAAAACAAAGCCGCGAGGCATCCTCCAGGGAGTGCATAGAGCCAGCTAAGCAAAGTCTTTTTAATTAAAAGCTGCAGTGAGGCAGAAGGGGAGGAGAGAGAGAGAGAGAGGTGGAGGGAGGCTGTGGTGTCAGAACTGGGTCATTGTCTCTTGACTGCAGTCTACCTGACACATTGATTTGTTAATCCTGTTCAACGGGCAGAAACAATGGCGAGAGGTTAATCCTGGCAAGGGGACGGCTTGTAGTCAATCTGGAGCTTCTCAGCCGCCTCTGCACCCACAGAACAAGGCCAACAGAGCAGGGAGAGAGAGCGGATGGAACAAGGGACCGGGGGGTGAAAAAGACAACAATCGTGCAATGACTCATTTGCAAAAAGGGTGGAGGGGGGAAAAAAAAAAGATGAAAGAATTCAGAGCCTTCAAGAAAGCTCTAAACGGAAGAATGGATGTGATCGGACAGCCGATGCCAGAGAGAAAGAGAGAGAGAAAGAGAGAGGCAGCGTGTTTTCAACGCGCGCTAAATTATGCATCACTGTCATTCCATCAACCACACACAGGCAGGCAGATAAAGGACGCATCCGCCGAGGTGCTCCCCAGCCAGTTGTCACGGAGTTGGGAAGATAAATCTCCGGCGAGGAGATTTGTCACCAGAAGCACTACACACAGCTCAAGTCAGACGCGCAACTATGTCAGTCGAATGAGATTATCTTGATACATGCAGCTACAGGCTGCTAATATGAATTCAGAACGCCAATTTATTCCTGTTTTATCCTGCAGACAGCTCCTCGAGGTCTTATTAGGGACTCTTAACTGGGGAGGATGTTAAAAAGTTTAATCAATCGCTCATTAAGAGCATTCAACAGCAAATCCTCCTTACAAAAAAAGGAGGATTTTAGATTGGAACAATCCCAAACCTTTATATCTAGCATTTCCCAATGCAACAAGACATGCAAACAGAAGCACCAACCCATAAAGACAGAGTGGAATGAGTATGTCCATGAAAATATTAAAGGTGCTATTGATAACATTTATAATTTTCAGCCACCATATGTTTGTCTACATAAAAATGTTATCAATAAGACTTTTAAAAGCCTAAAGGGGAAAAAAAAATGTCTGCACGCATCCAAGCATGTGTGGCAAGATCAGCCTGTTTGACCCCGTCTGCCCCCGCAGCACAACAGAACAAGTCACAGTTGACTTTGCCCCCTTGCGCTGCCTGTCCAGCCTCCTCTGCAGCTGGTAACGGCGTGGGCAGGGAACGACAAGTCGCACTATAGCCAGCCGAGAGCATCCACATGGCACACTGACAACCCTGTGCAGTGGCTGAATGACTGACTGACTGAGCTGAGTGCTCATAAAATGTGATAATGATGAACCTGGGAGTCTTCCTGCGTGTGGAGGAGCGTGTCTGGGCAGGCCGCACCCCCCTCCAGGCTTCATAGTATTGCACCTCTCACTTCCAGCTCTTGTCACCGGGGGTAATTGATGCACAGCCATCAAGGTGATGGGCACGGCTGGGCCAGATTCCAGCTGGGAGGAGGTGGGGGGGGGAACACTGGTTTCTTTTTAAACTCAACTCTGAAGCGCTCCACCTGCTGGAACAAAGCAGCGAGAGCTCCCTGTTTTCTCCCTCTATGAGCCTGTTTGTTCTCACTGAAACACCAAAAGCTGTGCCACAGAAACATTCTGTTCCTCTGCCCCGACCCCGTGCACAAACACACACTGATTCCTAACCGGAGAGGTAGTGGGAAGAAGGAGAGAGGATTGTACAAAACAAATAAATAATGTCATGTCTCCAGGCCACAGGAATTCCATTCTGGCAGCGGGCGCTCTTGCTGTAATAGCGGGGAGAAGAACACAGGGCTCTATCTAACCCAGATGTGTTTTCCACTGCTAACCACTGGAAAGTCCTGCTCCCATAAGGCAGCCGAGCGAGCAAGCGAGCGAGCGAGCTACCTCTCCTGGCCACACCTGCCAGGGTATTAGCTTGCACGTGGACCTCACATGCCCTCAGCTGTCATTAATCTGTTATGCAGGCCTGCAGGAGTCAGACTGTGCACTGTTAGGGTTTGTTTACTCAAATTGTAGAGGGCTGATAGTAAGAACACTAATTCCAAGCAAAATATGTGGCTGTGAGTTTTTCTCTGCATGGATGAGAAACTGTGCAGCAACAAGAAAAAGAATTCCTTTGCATAAGAGCAAACATGCAGCGTTGGGTGTGTGGAGGAAGGGAGGAGGTGGCTGTGGGTTCAGGGGGTCGTGCTCCAGTCTGGGACACTTGCAGTGTGGAATGCTGGGAGAGGACAAAGCAGATGGGAGCTCTCCAGCGCTGCTGTGTGGGAGACCGTCAGCAGCAGACTCCCTGCAACCCCCCCCCCCACCCCCACCTCTCACGTCTCCAGGCACAAAAGCGTGGGGCCATCCTGCGTGACCAAAATGAAGCAGGCACAGACAACCTTGTCTGAACTCACTGCTGCTGCTGCTGCTGTCTCTCCTCCCAGCCAGGGAGACACACACGCACTAAAAAAGTGTGTGTGTGTGTTTGTGTGTGTGAGCTTCCTGAGGTTGTGAAACGCACACTGCAGCAGTGCACAGGAAGTGGCCATCCAGATCATCTATGCTGACAGCTGCAGGCACCACAAGGTTGGCTGAGGAGCCGGATCATATGATGAAGATGAGGGAGTCAGGAGGTATATGGATGGTAATTATCAGGGCTGGAATTCCTCCAAATATTGAGGTTGCTGCTTCATGTCATTTAAGTTTAAGACAACCACTGTGTTTTTTTTTTATTATTAGTATTATCATTAGAGTGTATTATTGGGTAAAATGTGAGTTAAATTGAAAATTATAAACACTTCTGCTGTTTTTTTTTATGATTCTTGTAACTAGGCAACTATTTTCATTGTTCATTTTATTGATTAATTGATTAGTTGTTTGGTCTACAAAATGTCAGAAAGTGTCTATCAGTGTTTCCCAAAGCTCAAGATGACGTCCTCAAATGTCTTGTTTTGTCCACAACTCAAAAATATTCAGTTTACTGTCCCAGAGGAGGAAAGAAACCAGGAAATATTCACATTTAAGAAGCTGGAATGAAATAATTTTGACTTTTTACTTCTTAAAAAGTGACTTAAATGGATTAATCCATTATCAAAATAGCTATTAATTGAATTAATAATTTACTATTATGTTGTCATATTATTTCTGTATATTTATCTTATGTTCTCTAAAACATTGTGAAGTTTTAACACTATATAGGTGGAGGCTTCAAATAAGCCCAGTGAGGGTTTTTTGCCTCTTCCTGCACTGTATATTATTTATTTATTTTTTGTTATGCATGTGTAGTCTTAATTTGTGCATAATTAATGAATTAATAGTTGACAACTAATTGATTCATCTTTGCAGCCTCTACTTGTAACTGTTTCCTGTTTATTGTGCTGTTTTCTGTCTCAGATCTCTCCTGGAAAAAAAAAAAGATCTTAATCTCAAAGGAACTAAATAAAGATGAAATCAAATAAAAGTGGAGTTATTCAACATCACTGCACATTTCGTGGGGGAAATGAACAGCAACATCATGAAATGCACACAGCATCAAGTGCCATTTATTCCCTCTCTCTGTAAACAAAGGATCATTCAGCTCCTCCTGTAGCCTAATTCCAGAAAACATGATTCCAAAAAAGAGCCAGCTGAGGTCGCGCTAGAGACGATTACACTGATTCAGCTGCTCCATCAAACACACACGCACAGAGAGGTCTATAAAAATAATAGTGTAATTTAATCTGAATATTACAGCATTCTGATGAGGATAAATCATCTTGTAAAGGAACAAGCAAGCTTTTCTAAAGATCTAATGAACATTAATTAAATGTCATTCAAACAATGAATGAGCTCATCCACCATCCAACATCCAACTATATATATTCGACAAATGAAAAACCAATCAAATCAGAAATCAATCATTAGCCAAAACGTGCACTGTAGGCTGGTTGGCATGTGACCTGATCATTCCTTCATGATTAATGCTAATTGTGATGACAGCAGCTCCAGTCAGCTGTAGTTGCCTTCAGGAGTCGCTCGAGTTCCAAGAGGCGCACCAGCACCGAGGAGGAGGTGAACTATACTATACTACACTCCGATCAGCTCAATACACAAAGCAGACCTCATCAACAGTTCACCACATAGCCGAAAAACACCACACACACACACACACAGCATTATTGTTATAAAAGCACTGCTGGCTGTGGAGCTGAGAAGTCCCCAAAGAAATCCCAGATTAATCAATAAAAATCAATAAAACACATTATTTTATTAGCTCCAGATTGGGATCACCTGTGCGTAAAAGCAAGCTCCATTTACTAGTTAACTCACTTCCACACCAGCGGCACAATCGTGCCAATATCTACAATAAATGACAATAAAAAGTGTGTTTTAACAGCATATTCTCACACTAACTCCTTTGGCTTCACACATAAAAACACTATCTCCATTCTGTGTCTGTACTCACCACCAATTCAAGTGTCCGATCACCATCAGGAACAGAATAGCGTCGGATAATAAACAGCCCGATGGGAGAACAGTGGCAGTACAATCCAAAATGGCACGAATAAATACAGCCTTTTGCTTTATCCTCGCATATATATATGTATAAATATATATATATATAGGCTATAGAGAGAGAGAGACAGACTTCTTCCTCTCTGGGTGCTATTGTCTGCGTCTCTCCGCTCCGCTCCGCTCCGTACCAGCTGAAGCGCGTCTCTTGTCTGGAGCTCGGTGCCGAGAAGCGCAGCCTTTCTTTTTCTCGTCAGTGGAAAACTCCCTCCTGGCGTCTGTCTGGTGTGACGCAGGCGGTGATGACACAGAGAGGCTGCCCACGCTGCTTCCTGTCCGTCCTCCTCTCCTCCTTTATTAAATGTGACTGTTACCATAGCATACTACCTGGAAAGAGAAACATCAACATGGTCATCTATTGTATTAATAGAATAATAATAGTAATAAATAATAAATAATAGGTCATATTGTAAAATAGCTTTTAAAGAGCCCCTGGTGGTGAGTTTGTGAATAAATAGATAGATAGATGGATAGATAGATAGATAACATCTATAGATAGATAGATAGATAGATGGATAACATCTATAGATAGATACTGTAGATAGATAGATAGAAAGATAGATGGATGGATGGATGGATAGATGGATAGATGGATGGATGGATGGATAGGTGATAGATAGATGGATGGATGGATGGATAGATAGATAGATAGATAGATATATAGATAGATAGATGGATAGATGGATAGATATAGGAGAATACAATAGCTTATTTTGTATATTGGTAGAAATTCAATTTTTTTATTCTTATTTTATTCTAACGTTTTTAATCTATTCTTTTGTTATTATACTGTATAACTTGCACCAATAAAAGCAAAGCAAATTCCTAGTGTATACCTCTTACATCTGGCAATAAACACCATTCTGATTCTGATAATATATGATAAGAGAATACAATTATGAAAACACAAAACTGGAAGCTGGACAAAAACTAGGACTATAAATCTAAATATATAAAGTACAATGACAGTGCCTGGTGATGATATTCTGTACATGGTAGCCTATATAAAAACATATTTAATATAATATATTTAAATCAAAACTGAATTTATACTAAAAACAAGTTGGTTTTCCTAATTATCGAGCTATGTAAACTATTAAAATAACAATTGGCTTATCTAAAAAAATGCATTGTAACAAAGCTGAAAACAGCTGATGCTTAACAGGACAGCAATAATATGCTGTGTATTGTCTTGTTTTGTTCTTTACTGACAAATAAGAGTGGAGTGATGATCAGTGGAGTGGTGATCAACAAAACTATTGTGTGAACAGTAGCGCAGTGAGGAGTGGTGTCATCAGCAGACAGACAGATAGATAGATAGCATCATCTCTAATAGTGACGTGGGAGGTGCTGTAGTGCTGTGTGGTGTGGCTTATTTCCAGTTAAAGGAAAACACTGACTAAGCTGGTATGACACGACTGAATGATATGACTCACTTTCTTTTTCATGGAACATCAAAAGTTGAATTTGGTTTCAAAGGAAACAACTGCTTTTACCATAACAAGCAACGATCAGGACGTTCTTCATTATGATTCTGTCAGGCTGATTCTTGGATTTCAAGACTCCTTAAAGGAAAAGTTTGTCTTTTTGGTAAACAGCCTTATTCGCTTTCTTGCTGAGAGGATTGTAACTCTCATATCTGTGTGTGAAATATAAAACTGGGTTAGCTTAGCTTAGCACAAAGACTGGGAACGGGGGGAAACAGCTAGCCTGGCTCGGTGACAACATCTACCCACCAGCACCTCTAAAGCTCACAGATTAATAATGTCAATTTACCATTTTACGGGAGGTAATTGGTGCCTTCAAGTGGGGTCGTGTTTACCGTGTTCACAAGAAGAGTCCATATGAACGCCCCCCCTCTTATGGTAAGTTTCTGAAAGCTCCGAGTTCACAAGTTGTGACGTGTTTGTTGACGTCGTCAGAAATGGCGGAGGCCTTGGAAGTTCATTTTTCGGTGCATAATAAGTTAATATATTGTAATTTTAGTCGTATATAGTTTTTCTTCCTAGTTGTATAATATGTCAGAGGAAAATGTTGATATTCCCAAAGACCTCATCTTTTTGACCTCATCTTTTCTTTCTGACAGTAACGTTAATACTGCCGTTGCTTGGCAGCGGCGTTCTCACAACTTAACCACTTGAACGCCAAGCATATCATGTACACGACTTCCCACGTTGTAAACATAAATACTCACGAGTTTCACTTGAAGGCATCATAAGTTCCAGACTATTTGTTGGCGGGGGAGCAGTTGCCAGGCAACAGGTGGAGACACCAGGAAGCTACTGCTCTTGATTTTTAAAGGTCTGGGATTTCCAGATAATTTCAGTCATTTCCTGGAAGGAATTATATATAGATCATTTTTAAATGGAGAATAGAAAGTGTTGTTTAGTTTCAGTTTAGTTAGTTGTGTTTATCTGCGGTTGTTGGATCATCAGAGGAGAACTTCTCCATTTAAATAAAATGTATAACTAACTCGAATGAAATTAAAAATCCAAATAATTAAAAAGCCCCAAGGAATTTTCACACTGAATTAAAGGTTTCACATCGGCACAATAATGTAAACTCCACAGTTGTGTAAGCACCGATAGCAGCAGCGTCACACACCCTCTGCCTCCTCTGCTGAACTCCTCTCAGGTATTCACAAATCTCCAGCGCACCGACGCGCTCTGCTTTCATTCTCAGCTGGACCTGAACGCCGAGGCAAAGTGTTCCGCCAATGTCAATACAGGTGCTTGACTCCGATATGTGGGGAGAGGTCTCCTAAAGCTGTGTACATAGAGCTATGCTAAGTGTCTCCTAATAGAGGGCCCTTTTCTCACTAGCCTGTTGAGCCTCAGGGGCCCCATTTAGGGCCTCAACCTCAGAGCAAAACAAGCAGCTGAATGACAGCAGAAATAGTCCCATTAAGTGCTCCTATTGGGCCCTACAGTGGTTCTGTTGTTACATTAAGTTTTATAGGTTTATAAGTATTAAATAATGAAAAAACAGAAGTGTGAGTATGTGGATTTACTTTTCAGTCGTGTGCTTTGGAGGTAGTAGTTTCACCTGAGTCAGATCCATTAGCATGTAAATAAGAGTGATTGGCTGTTAACGTGTTAGAGAACAGATTAAGGTCGGCCATTGAAACTTATTTGTGAGGTGAGAATGTGTGAAAAGCTGCTGATTAACAACACAAACACAAGGTACTATATGTTGCTGTGTAGAAATTTAAATAACATTGAAAAAACAACTGAGCAAAAGTCGTAGAGGTTTTGACATTAACAAGTTTGTTCACATTAACTCATTTGTGACCGCAACGGAAATTTTTCCATTGGTGGTATAGCGTTCTCTGGGTTTGCCCAAGCATACAGTAAATGTGAAGACATTTTGGAGTTTTTCTTATCATAATATATCTAGTCTTTGGGCTCATGATGGGACTACTGTTTTTGCAATAAACTCCATTACATTTTAGATATAGTATGACAAGGAAATGGCTGTATCTCAGAAACTACAAGGAGCACAATCAAGTATTTGGCATCTATGAACTCATAACAAGTTGAATATCAAATATATGCACACAAATATGTAAAAAAAAATTCATATGCTAAACATTTAATAAAAACAACGTAAGTGTTTTTCCTAATTTTTCAAAAATCCTGACTTTCATTACTAATAAAAGTGTGATTTTTTTATGTGGTCTAAAAATGTCAAAGTTGTACTCTTAGATACCAGAGTATGTCCGTACCAAATTTCAAGACTTTTGACTAATCATACTTATCATACTAAATATAATCTTTGGGCACAAATGGGTTAAAGCCACATGCTGACTGATGAGTGAAAAACACAGTAAAACATGTTGGTTAAAGGAAACATCTTAAAGTAATGTTTTTCTTTCGGTTTTCTACAGTTTAAACACACATTTCCTCGGTAAATACTGTAGTCTAGATCAAGTGCTGTATCCATTTCATCACATACTGTTAGAGCCTAATTACACTGTGAGCAGGGAAGGGGCAATTTAAAATGTTATTGCAGCCTTCGCATTGCTGTTATTGCAACTAGAAGAAGTTGTAGAGAGTGTACTGGTTTCCAAACTGGGATCAATCTGATGGGTCACAAGATGATTAAAGGGGAAAAGGGAAGGGGAAAAAAAGTAATATGTCATTTTTTTCTCATTTCTGCCCATTTATTATGAAATACTGGACACTTTTACTACTTTAAGTATCTTAAATCCTTCAAAATAAAAGTTGCTTTAATGCAGGGCAAGGCGATGAAATAAAAGCTCAAGTAAATAAACATTCAGTAGTGCTATCTGCATCTTTGGGCATCTTTGTTGTCATCTCTGATCAGACACTTGTAACTTTAGACATCTAAAATTCCTTCAAAATAAAACTAATCATGTTGCTTTAATGTAGAGGAAGACAATAAAATAAAAAAGTCAAGTAAATTAACAAGTAACCAAGTAAATAAACATTCAGTAGTGCTATCTGAATAGGGCATCTTTGTTTTTATCTCTTATCAGACCGTTGTAATAATAATAATCATACTACCGTCTCCGTTTAGTTTGTGTTTTCGTGTGTCTAAGATGCGTCATACAGTAGGTGAGGATGTGTGTAATGCTCCAGTGCGAGCCGGGGAGTCTGTTTGTCCAGACGGTCTCCACCCGATCAGCTTCCCTGTCGCCCCTGCGACTCTTTAGGACGGAACAATGAACTGTCCGCGGCCCGGAGGAAGAAACCGACAAGTCACATGAGCCATTAACTGAGGAATTCTGCTCCTCACACACACACACAAAAAAAATAATAATCATCAACTTTAACAATTAGCCCTCTGTTTGAGAAGTCCCCGAGAGCCCGGAGACATTTCTTCCTCGCTCTGCCACTTCTTTGGTTTGCTTGAGCGTAAAAGCCTAATTATAGTAGCTGAGCGTTGGCAAACATCAGATCACTGACAGGTTCAACAATGTTGTTTTGATGGACGCGCATTATGTAACAATCTCATAAAGACTTGTTGTGAGAGGCTGCTTTTTTTCGGTCTTTTGATGAAGTGTCCTTCATGAAGTTCTCTTGAGATAAACAGGAAATGTCTTGGCTCTGGAACTCATGCTTTTTTTATGTCGCCCTTTGAAGTCCTCTGTCAGGGCCATCAGTTCCCTTTTTGATAAACAAGGAGAAGTTCCAGAGAACAGTGCGACTCACACATGTTTACCCTCTCTTCTAAGAAGAAAAAGAGCTGTATATATATGTGTGTGTGTGCTGGATTGGGGGGTGGGGGGGATGGTAGCCCCTGGTGCCAAAGCCACTGAATCAGGCCTGAATACATTAAGGCCACTCTCTTTAAAAGTGTGCCAGAGAGTTCATGGTGGAAGACGCCCCTCCAAGAGCACAATAATGGGCTTCAATGCGTTCCATCTGCAGAGGGAGAAAGGCCTGTGACTGCACGTGCTGCGTGGAGTGGCCTCAACAATGTATCAATTTATGACCATCACGGCAGCGGCCATAAAAGTGCTCCTGAGGTGAAGAACCGGGGAAGTGAAACGCCAAAAGCCATCGTGATTAAAAAAGAAAGCAGCTGAGATTTAGAAAAAGCGTGTCCAGGAAGCCTGGAAATAAACAAACAACATTGGTGTTAATAGAAGTTGAGACGTGTCCCCCGGAGGAGCGGACGGACCAGATGAGGCGGCCTGATGTTGTTGTTATTGTTGCAGTGGTGGTCAGAGCGGGGCAGACGGACACAACGGGGCTCAGGGGGAGCTGATTGATGGCTCCAGCTGTCCCCAGAGGAGAGGAACACAGGCAGACAGCTGGTCACCTGTAGCCCCAGACATGACTGTGATGGAGGCGCATGGCATTGTGTTTCACTGCAGAGGGCAACCGGTGCAACGCAGAGTTCAGGCCAGTGTTAAGAAAACAAGCGGCGGAGCCACCGGAGGATGAGACTTGAGGAAGAAAAGAGCGCCTGAGGGAAGACATTTAGCCGAGGAATGCATGAATAAGGCTAATTTAAGTGTGCAAATTTAGAAATGTTGTTCTAATAATTCCTGTAATTCCTGTAATTTAAAGTAATTCCTGCTCCTGCTGTACGAGTATGCAAATTAAAACCAGGCCAAAACCTGAGTGCTCACACTGTAAAAAAGCTCAGAGGCAGGTAAAGTTTGTTGGTTAGCAGAGGTTTGTATGGGTCTAACAATGCTAACAAGGCAGAAACGTGCTGCATTGATCATCTCGGTCGGGAGGAGTTCATCAGTCCCCCCCCCCCCACGCTGCATCTGATTTGACTGTTGACTGACAGGCCATTAAATAGGCGTTATCAGCCGCTATAAGCACCATAGATGTGGGTCATTAGGGGCCTACTACTATGTTGTAGGCCCTTAAAAGCAACATGTTCAAACATGTTCTAAAACTGAATGAAACGTCACATTTTGAACACAAACAAAAAGGCTTCTTTAGGTTTAGACAATAAAACTACAACTTCTTTAGGTTTAGGCAATAAAACTACAACTTCTTTAGGTTTAGACAATAAAACTACAACTTCTTTAGGTTTAGGCAACAAAAAACAACACTTAAGTTTAGGGAAAAACATTGTGTTTTGGGTTAAAATACTACAGTGCCTGACTTCCGCTTCTGCTCCTGTCATAATGACGATCGCTAGAGGACGCTGTCATGTTCTTTTATACTTTCTTTTGGATATCTACCATGTGATTAGATGATAAAACTTACTAGTGGGTGTAGTAGGCCCCTATTGACCCACATCTATGGGGCTTATAGCAACTGATAACGCCTATTTAATAGCCCGACAACAGTCTAATCGGCTGGTACACTGCACGGCAAACGACGCCCGACGAAGCTGAAATTCGGTCCGATTCTAAAATGAGTCGTGCGACCACAAAAGGGCTAAAAATCGAACAGTGTATGTCCAGCTTTAAAGTGTTGATTTAAAGTGTTTTGTTAATAAGATTACTTAAAACACCTCATCATCTTCTAATGACAATGCAGTCCTCTAAATCAACCAGAACATGATTTCATAGACTGAGAGGGGAAAAAAAGAAGAGATGAGCTCACTCATGCACAGGGATTAATCCAGAAGCAAGAGGGAAAGAAAGAAAGGAAAAAAGAAACACCCTCCCCCCTCTCTCTCTCTCAGTCGGCCCAGCCAATCAGCACGCAGACGAGCTGGTTTACTTGGAGACCAAAGAATCTGTAGTGTAGTGATATGACATCATCAGCTGCCCATTAAAGGAGAGGTCACTTTTCCCTTTTTTCTCTCCACCTCCACCTTTAAAGGATGAGGGAGGAAATGTTTTCCAAGAACGTCTGAGGAACAAAGACCCTTTCAAGCATCCACCTTTCCTGTTTTTTTTTTTTTTTTTCAAAAACATAAAAAGGATTATTGTAACAGTCGATTCCCATTTTACCTTCCAGGACTGTCTGAACTGGAAGTAACATTCATGAGTTGTTCAGCGTTGAGACATTCATAAATTCAGCAACTTGCCTCTGCTGTTTATCCTTTGTCGCCGCAACACCGAGACAAGAAATGTTTCAATGCTTCCATTCATTCAGTAACAAACCCTCTCTGTGTTTCGGATGCATACAGTATGAGTGTGTGTGCTCTTTCTGGTTCTCTGTGTTACGTGTCTTTAGCTTCAGGGGAAGAAAAGAAGCTGCTGGTTTGTGTTTTGTTTACTTGGCAACGTCGCAGCGCTGTCTGACTGATGCATTCTGGATCGTCTCTCCCAGGACATTTGTTCTATGTTTTATTCATCGCTGTGATCTGCTATAGACTTCCCCCTGACATAATATTATTGATTAGCCTAATAGACTATCAAAAGAATGGCCTCACTCAAGGCAGCACAGCTTCAGAGTGCCTTTATTTTTTACAGATAATTAGATTTTAATAAAGTCGGGGCTGCAAGTAACAGTTAGTTTCACTATCGATTCATTTTCAGAGTTTTTTGCTCAATTAACTAATAAATGGTTTAGTCTGTGAAATGTCAAAAAAATAGTACAAAATGCATCTAAAGCCTAACCGACAGTCCAAAAGCCGAAGAGATTCAATTTACTAGAGTTGCAACTAAATGATTTCATTGTCTATTAATTTGTTGATTATTTTCTCGAATAAGTGATTAGTTGTTTGGTCTATAAAATGTCGATCAGTGAAACGGTACAAGACATTTGAAAGCTCAAGATGACGTCCTCAAATGTCTTGTTTTGTTCATAACTCAAAGATATTCAGTTTACTGTCACAGAGGAGTAAAGAAACCAGAAAATATTCACATTTAAGAAGCTGGAATCGGAGAATTTAAAAAAAAAAGTTCTTAAAAAATGACTCAAATCGATTATCAAAATAGTTTGTGATTAATTAGTTGACAACTAATCGATTAATTGTTGCAGCTCTACAATTTACCAACACATAAGACAAAGAAAACTCATGCTGAAACCATCATTTGATTAAATGAGTAGTCGATCGAGAGCAGAAAAATGAATCTCTAACTATTTAGATAATTGATTAATCACTTAATTTGTTTAAGCAAAAAGTGAATATTTGCTTTTTTTCTTTAATTTTCAATGATATGAAACTTGATATCTTTGGGTTTTGGTTGCAAAACATGACATTTGAATATGTCAACGACTTCATTCTCTGCTCAGGTAGACATTACTCCTCTATATCTTTACATAGCAAATACCTGTAGTTGTTTGATGCTATACTAATACCCTGGATATCGTATAGAGAATTTTAATACCGTCCTTTTTTTAGAAACTTATTTTTGGACATGAGGTATATATTGTGAATCCAGGTAATCCTCCGGTTCCCAAACCCCTGACATGAGACAGATCCAGTGCCATCTGGCACCTAGAATATTAATAGGCTGAATCTATTATTGCAGTGTTTTGCACTGGGAACAGGTACAGTAAGAGAGATAAAACCAAACAGCATCTCTCGCCGCACAGAAATCATGTTCACAGGAAGCCGTTATACACAACATAAAGGGAAAATAGAGGTGAGTAAATCAGGTGCCGAAAGGGTTAATGATGAGTGACACAGGAAGGGGACCAAACCAATCACCTCACTCACCGATACCCCGTTATTCACATGACCGAGCTAAACCTCACTTCCACGCCAGACCCTGCAGTTTGGCCTTCATCTCGGCCACTTCATCACAAAGACGGCGTGATCATTGTGGACCCCTCTAATAAGCTGCCATCACACTCTACTACTACACAACACTACTGTCAGTGCTCAGGCAGCAGTGTTGTTCTGGACACACGTCCTGCAGAATTTACAGCTGCTGATGGCTCCCTGTATTGCCCAGAAATCAATACATGGCAACCTGTGCTTTATGGCTACATAACAGCTCTAAAAGATGGAGTACAGCAGTGCACACAGAGATATTAGCTCGGTCGAGTGCAAGACAACAAAAAGCAAAACCCCTCATCTGCTTATTTTCCTTTTTACTGCAGCACTTCCTCATTGAAATGTTTACATGCTGCACACGTGCTTTCAGAGAAGAGACAGAGGCTTCTGAAGCACAGGAAGCGCTCTGCTGCGAGTGATACTGAGCTGATAACAGCCAGGTCATGCACATGGTATATGATATTACAACAGCAGCCAAGATTGATGCAAAATCATATAAAATTGTACTCTATCCCCTTGATGTTAAGCAAACAGGTTATTAGTATATCTGACCAGTATACCTTGAGTACTTATCAGCGTTATTACGGACATGATTTACAGTAAACAGGTTGGCTTTCACTGAAAATTGCAACGCTGTTTCTCAATGAAAAGGTGAGAATCAGCCTGAATGCAATGGAAGTCCCTTCGCTGCGTCACACTCTCACTGACACAAGCAGAAGGAAACCACACACCGCCGTGTTTCCCGTCACAAACTGAGCACTTCCTCTTTTTTTTTTTGTTGTTGTTCATTGTCTGTGTAACGATTTCAAAGTGTGTCTCACGATGTCAAAATAGGCGCTGCTGGGAAAAAAAAAGTGAGCCGGGTTCGCTGGAATTTCCAGCAAAAGCAGAAAACTGATCTGGATGATTCCAAAGAAATATTTGCAAGTCAAGTGTCACCATCTCAATGTGATATCCATAACTCGGCAAACAAGGCTGAGTTACTCATCAGTTTTTCAATGATTCTGTTCATGTGTGGTTTTCTTTTTGTGTTATTGGTTTTGTGCTCGTCCCATTGAGGTTAAAAACAAATTGGATGCAAAGTAGCTTTTAGAGACTATTAGTACAGTTAGTTGAACATTAAGTTGCTCTGAAAATGTTTCAAGGCACAAAAAAACAGCAACAAAATATGTTCACTTTCCAGAGCTGTAAACACATCCTTACACACTTTCAAGAAATAGTTTGATATTTTGGGATATACGCCAAGAGTTACATGGGAAGATTGATATCACTCTCATATCTATACAACAAATAATAATGACGCAATATGACGCTACAGCTGGCAGCTGGTTATCTTAGATTAACATAAAGACACGTCATAGCTTGTTTGTTTAATCTACCCAAACTGAGACTCCAGAAAGTCACTGCTCCCTGACAATGCAAATGTGAAACCCCCGTGAAACCACAACTTGATGTTTTTATACTTCCGTTTCTATACAGATTATACAGAGTTTTAGAGGTGCTGTTAGATTGAATTTGTTAACTCTGACAGAGCCAAGCTGGCCCTTTCTGGGGCCAGTCCATTGTTCCGACAGCCCATTAATACGAAAACACACTATTTGTGAAAAAGAAACCAGAAGCACATGGCTAATTATTATGCAGAATGACATCATCGAACCTTCCAATCTCATTGCCTTGAATCATTGGTTGGGTTGGATAGGTTTAGGCATTATGAGTGAGATTAGTTAGGGTAAAAATATCAGGGTAAACCAACCAGAGGCAGAGGTAAGGTCCGATGAAGTCATTTTGCATAATAATTAGCCATGCGCTTCAGTTCGGGATAACGGGCTATTTTTCGGACTATTAGGGTTTTACAATAATGGAAACGCCTGAACAATGGCATGGCACCCTGTTTCCAGTCTTTACGCTAAGCTAAGCTAACAGGCTCCTGGCTGTAGCTTCATATTTACCGTACAGACATGAGCGTGGTATCATTCTTCCCACCTAACTGTTTGTAAGAGAGAGAGAACAAAACAATTAAAAGCAACAAAGTCTTCCCACTTTCGTGTTCAGCTAACACACATCCTTACCCATTAACACAGCTATTACCTACAACTCCTTTAAACTAGGCATAATACTCACAATAATATAAGAATATATTATTCTGGTTAATCTATTTATTTGCGTTTATGCCTCCATTAAAACGGTTTTGTTCTATAGTTAGTTAACTAAATCTTGATTGTCGTTAAACGAAATCACCCCGTAACGTCTAATGAGTGGCATTTTTTCACTCGGGAGGATGGAGGACATTACGGCGCTGGTAATGGTGGAACGGCAGGGGAGGAGCAGGTGGGGGTGGCTGTGGGGGGGGGGGGACGTGCGGTCGCTGAGGCTCGGAGAATCTGCATCACAGCGTGCTGCTGTTACCACGGCTACAGTGACATGCGGGCCAACTGGAGGTGCCAGGCTGACAACGGCGAGGCCCAATTAGAGACCCTGGGAGAGGGGAGATAATGAAATCCAGCCCCGGACTGACGTGGGTTAACTAAATAAGTCCACAGTCGTTTAGCGTTAACACAAAAAAAGACGACCGGGCGGATGTCAGGGCGGGAGAAGTGGTCACAGACCCCTGGACAGTCGTTCAGATTTATTGACTGACAGACTGAGAAGTCTATTGGAGGAGGTACTGTGTTACATAAGCATTTAAAATGTAATTTCATCACTTGTTTGTCTTTGATTTGCTTGCTTTAAACTGCTATTTTCCCCCCTTCTCTTTCTCTTTCTCCACCAGTCCAGCTTTTCTCAGTCTGCATCTCACTTACTCTGACACACACACACACACACTTCCCCCAATAAACACTCACACACAGCCTCAACCTCCGGGCTAGCCGGTGCAGAATGGCCTCAGAATGTGAGAAAGGGACAAGTAGCAGTGTTTACCGAGCACTACTGTCCACACATCCGTTCCCACAATGGCCCCATTGAGGGTGGGCCCAGGTTAAAGCCTATTTAAAAGGCTTGTTTAACACTGAGAAGAGGGGGCCACATACCCGAACCGCAGGGAAGGGGGGACTGGGGGGGAGGGGGAGGGATTCACAGCGGGCTCCTCGCCCTCCACCCCAGCCTTTTTCTTCAAAGCCGAGCTCGTGTTGTGCTGACAATTCACTTTATCTTTTTTCTCTCACTGCACTTCTGCTCTTTTCCTTCTTAAAAAATGTTGTTTTTTTTCACATGGTGTTCGTATGTGCACGAGTGAGAGAACATGCTTGAGCTCCGAGTTGAACAGAGGACAGGGGCCAACGGAAAGGGAGAGGACGGAGAGAAAAAAAAGAGTGGGAGTAGTTGTAAAAGTAGATAGTTTTAGGAGGGGAAAAGCAGGATGGATGGGCAGAGAGGAGGAAAGAGAGAGTAAGGACAAGCGAGGGAATATTTTCCCCTCCTCCCTCCTTCCCGCCTCTCTCTTCTCCTCATGTGAAGGACAAGCCTGGCGGGGCTGCGGTCTGGCCCAGTGATTGTGTACGGCGCCTCGCGGTGCCTCACACAGGAACCCCATTAATCACTGGAGCAGGTCTCTCACTCCTGGACACAAAGACCCCACACGCCGACTCCACTGCAAACACACAAACACTATGAATACTTGCATATCTGCTTGTGCATGTAGGAAACGAAGAGGTAGGAGATTCCTAAGCGTTTTCACATGAGGTACATGTAATTATTTCTAAAATGTTTTGGCAAGCGCCGAGCACAGAGAACCGAGAAAGGAATGCCAAATAGTTTGGAGACACACCAAGAGGAGCAGTCTTGAATTGGTTTTGCGTTTAGTCATGGAGTGAATTTGTTCCTACAACACAGCACAGTCCTGATATTTAAAACATAAAAGTGCCCTGATCTTGTGATGCCAAGAACGCTTATTTCATATTCTCCCTTATGGTGCAAAAGAAAAAAAAACACAGTATCTGATGTAATTAAGCAAGAAAGCAAATAGCTAAAGACGATTCTGATGTCCTGAGAAATTAGATATCAGTGCAAAGACGGTGCAGGAGATCCACATATTATCCCACAAGTCAAGCAGGCGATGTTTTCCAGGTCATTTGCTGGAGAAATCCCTGCAGCAATTCTATTTCCATCGGCTGCCTTGAGCGCGAGTCCATGTGTGCACAGTCCGTCTATAGTAGGAGAGAAAGAAAGGACACCACTGAGGTCATCCCCTATATTAAGACTACAGGCTCCTCTTACACCCGACATGCACCGCAAAATAATAATAATAATGACCTTAACAAGTCATTCACTCCCACATGCAGTTAGAAAATGAAATATGGAAATTACGTCATTGGGTGATTACAATGGAAAAATCAATTATTTACTAAAGATTATACTAAAAAAATCATTAAACAAGTTGATTTTCACTGGAAATAAATGGAAATATTGAACCATTTTCACTTGTTTTAAGGAAAATAAGCAAGTTTTTTTTTTGCAAAATAGTCAGGGCGTTCTCATACACTGTTTGCAACTTAACCTACGAAAAGTAATGCACTATAACTCATATATATCCAAATACAATTTGTGAGTAAATCACGTAATTGTGAACGAGGAAGTGAGTGACAAACTCTGCGTAGGGAGGAGGTCAGGGTGTGTCAAAAAACACCGGACTTTCGCCCAGTAGACCGGTGTCATACCCCGTGTGAAACCAGAAGTCAGCGTTGATTTATTTGTCACATAACATCCATACTTAAGTTACAACACTTCCGGTGTTATTTTTAAACCAAACCACGGTCTTTTCCTAAACCTAACTGAGTAGTTTTATTGCCCAAACCTAACCAAGTTGACTTTTTCCTAAGCCTAACCAAGTCAATCTTTTCCTAAACCTAACCAAGTAGTTTGATTGCCCAAACCTAACCAAGATGATCTTTTCCTAAACCTAACTAAGTCAATCTTTTCCTAAAACCTAACCAAGTAGTTTTGTTGCCTAAACCTAACCAAATTGTTTCCTGTGAAGATGGAAGTTTATTTTGAAAACACTGTATGCATGTAATGAGCATAAATTGACACGTGTTGCTGGACATTCGTAGGAAAACAAATGAAAAAGGAGGAATAACTTTTTCTTAAGTTATCATACGAACCGTTGTATGAGGAGACATTGAAATAGTACCTGTTCCCAAAGTTTGAACCTGCCTTCTCTCATCAACAAGTCTGCACATTCATGTCTTAATTATCCAACATGTTTGTTGTGTGAACAGCTGCAGAAACTGTCCTTTCCAGCCTGTAGATGTGTTGCACTGCATGTGTATTCAAAGCTGTGCATATGCACACATAAAAAAAGTAAAAAAGCAAACAGGAAATTGGATTGATTGATAGCACAATCTGCAGGTGGAGGAGGAGGAGGAGGAGGAGGAGGAGGAGGAGGAGGAGGAGGAGGAGCAGTAAAATGTGGAGTTGTCTGGCATACGAAGAGACAATCATCGGTGTGGGTATGTGTGTATTTATGTGTGTGTGTCTCTCAGACATCCCCCTCTCATACCTAATCCCGGCCCAGCCACTATAATTTACTGCCCCATCGGTAACTAGCCATCGACGGGGAGGAGATGAGGAAGAGAAGGGGAGCGGCAGGAGCCAGAGGCAGGCTGAGGGTCAATGGCTATATCGAGCACATAAACCCCCATGTAATGAGCAATATTTGTGTACCGGGAGGAAGGTCGTCGGGGTGAGATGGAGAGGGAGTTGCGCGTCACATGCAGACATAGGACTCCATTAGTCAAGAGCTCATGTATGATGGAGTTTTAGTGTATGCATGTGCAAGCAAATTAACTGAAAAGATGACAGATGCAAATAAGTTTTCTTTGTTTTTATTAGGGCTGTCAAAGTTAACACGATAACAACTCGTCAACGCAAATTTGTTTTAACGGCACTAATTTCTTTAAGGCATTAACGCAACTTGTTTTTAAAGCTAGAGTGAAGTTACTGGCATCATATGAAACTAGAAAACCTAAGGAATCCATTGGTACCAACCATGTCATAGCTTGTCATTAAGGAGGTTAAATAACACTCCAAACATGCGCTAAATTTTGGCGAGGAAAAACTGGCATGGCCATTTTCAAAAGGGTCCCTTGACCTCTGACCTCACAATATGTGAATGAAAATGGGTTCTATGGGTACCAACAAGTCTCCCCTTTACAGACATGCCCACTTTACGACAATCACATGCAGTTTTGGTCAAGTCATAGTCAAGTCAGCACACTGACACACTGACAGCTGTTGTTGCCTGTTGGGCTGCAGTTTGCCATGTTATGATTTGAGCATATTTTCTATGCTAAATGCAGTACATGTGAGAGTTTCTGGACAATATATTTCTTTTTTTACGTTGTTAATTGATCTCCAATAATAAATATATACATACATTTGCATAAAGCAAGCATATTTGCCCACTCCCATGTTGATAAGAGTATTAAATACTAGACAAATCTCCCTTTATGGTACATTTTGAACACATAATAAATGTGCAATTAATCACGATTAACTATTTTAATCGATTGACAGCCCTACTTTTTTATGTATCATTTATTGTGTATTGTTTTTTTGCTGCTGCTGTGTCACTTGTAAAAGAGATCCCTGATCTTAATGAGACTAATCGAGATAAGCAAAGATGAAACTGAAAACAAATGCTAAAGGGGGCCATTTGTTTCCCTTTTGAACGCAGGCGTTAACTGTCACGTGCGGCGGAGTGAATCATCATCCTAATTATGTGTTATTGCATAATCAATGTGTTTATTGTGATGAAGCTAAAATCCTGTCTGTGGCAAGATAGAGATGCAAATGACGGCTGACAATTTGGAGCTTTTTCTAGCTCAAAAATACACAACAAAGTGAATCCAATCAGAGCTGAGCAGCTGACCTCAGCCTGTGTAAACATGTTTTTAGAAGGAGTGTTTTTTTTTTTTTCTGTTCATGGAAAAGCTTTTGCGGAGAGATTAAGGCAGCAGATCACCGCGGTGTTTTTGAGATTTAATGCGCATTGTGGCTACTTTAATCATCTCCATCCTGACATGACATCACACTGTACCAGCTATAAATGCATCCAGAGCCTTCGGGCCTGTTTTCACCCCTCACTCATCCCCGCTGGTGAAAAGCCCCGCTGGGATTGGCCCAAACATAAGCCCCCTCTCTAACTGATGGGGCTCAGGGACACAGCGGAGTGACAGCATGTGTTTCATGATGATTAAACGCCGAGTGAGAGGAGCCCATCAGTGACCAGGCATCACACCTCCAGGCGCTGTTAATCATCTAAACAATACACTTCCTCCATCCCACACACACAGAGAATCCATACGCACGGGGCCATCAACTGTGGATCTATCAGCCGTTGTTACGGTAACGACCGAGATGCCGCTGATCTCGAGTGTTTGTTTGGTGAGAATAGGTGTAGTAACTGATCTACATCAATGTGCTAATGGAGCCCTGATACTCTAATTAATTAAACTATACAAACGGTGTCTATTTATTTATAGCTTCCTGGAGTTAATTCTTCAGCAGGTCAGCTCCGTGTTTGCAGGTGTGATTACAAGATGCTGATGGAATCTGACACCTCGGCACTGTTGAACCCTCACGAGTAAATATGTGTCAATTTAAAGCAGCAGTGGGTAGAATTGGAGCAAATATGATAATCACTATATCCTGACAGTGGTGCATGAAAAACATCATGTGCCCCTGTGTCCTCTGGTGTCCTCTGTTGCTCCTAACAGCATCTGCAAGATTTCACAGACCGGAGGAAAACAACCAATCAGAGCTGAGCTGGAGCCTTGCTGTCTCTGAGCAGCTGTCAATCACACGCGAACTCCGATCAAACGGCCAAACTAGGCAGCGCTGATCAAATATGAATCAATATTCTGTTACTGTAATGCCTATTTCTCACCTCAAATGTTTTCAGAAACATCTCGTTTAACTGTAAAATGAGAAAGTTTGTGACCCGGTTGAGATCTGCTGAGGAAATACCAAGCACCGCCCACCAGCCGGAGCAAACTTTCTCATTTTACAGCTAAACAGTACACTACAAGATGTTTCTGACAACATTTTATGCGAGAAATAGGCATTACAGTAACAGAATATTAATTCATATTCGATCAGCGTTGCCTAGTTTGACCGTTTGATCGGAGTTCGCGAGTGATTGACAGCTGCTCCGTTGAATAAACAGCCAATAGGAACGCTCTTTCTCTCTGAAATGACCTGTGATTGGTCAAAGTCTCCCGTCACAGGCTAGATTTTTTTACAGAACACTTGAATTACAATATGCTGAAAGGTTAATATGCAATATTTGCCCAATGACACCAAAAACATTCTGCCTACTGCCACTTTAAATGCTTTTCCCCAACATAAGCAGGTTCTACAAGTAGCTGCCTGGCAGATGTAATAAAGCTCTTTAAGAGGACACGAACATGAAATATGCAGCCTGTAAATCTTTTATAATCTAATTACGAGCAATTTGGAAATCCTTTACAAACCAGTATACTCTTAATTCACAGTGCTGTAACCACTCTCAGGTTGCATAATCTATTAATTAAAATCCAGCTAGAGGAGGAACTGGTTTAGAAGAAAGAGTTTGTTGTTTCTAGAAGACGTGTGTGACCTACATCCAGTCGGCAAAATTCAACAACAGTGGCTTTTTTAGATAAGAGGAGGGCATTACAGAATAACATGTTTCCTTTCTGTCTGATTAATGCATCAGTGGCAGATGCTGAGGGGATTAGGTCTAGATTAGTATCCTTTCCACCGACTCTGTTTTCCTCTGTTTGCCACATTGCCTTTCCAATGGTCCTTTTTAAGAAACAAACGGGATCAGCTTTCCCTGCAATTGATGTTGTTTTTGTCAAATGTGTCTTGTAGGCTAGATTATTTTTTTTCCACTTTCACAAATTGACTGCTAGACCTCATTTCATACTGAAATGTCAAACTGCTGTCACGTAAAAGACTTTCCTGCGTGGTATGTGTTTGATCGGTTTCACTTCACTGCTCTCGTCGAGCATGACTCATCATTTCACCTTTATTAACCTGACTCATCAGTCTTGGTGGAGTCCGTATCTCGGCAGGATGCAGGAAGTTTCTGCCTGCAACGGGACGGACCGCTCCTGGGCGGATTCTGGCGCCTGCTTAGCAGCCCGTAGATAAAGCTATCAGCGACGGGGCCCGTCCTCCATTGTGGACAAGAACACCGGGACTCTAATGAAGTGCATGTAAGCAGCATAAAGGGTGCAGGGTGTGTCTCTTCCTCTCTAAACTAAAGTAACGCCGGTTCGCTGAAACTGCATTCACAAGCAGATGTCTGCTGGCAGGGCCTGCCAGATAATGACAAAGGATTAAATCGCCTGATTCCCACACCACCAGCCCACTGTGTTTGTCTACCCTCTTTAGCCACAATTTATGGGCTCTGCAGAGCCGAGATAGATCGACTACAGGAGGGGTAAGCCTCAGAGAAATAAAGAGTGGCGCTAATCGGCGAGGAATAATTCCAATTCAGGGCACTGATTTGGGATTAATAAAAATGCAAATTTGCAGAGATGTGATGGAATGATTTCTCGTGTTGATGACATGTTGGGGGCGACGAGACGACATATTCAGCTGATATAAGTTGTTTTGTCGCTGATTATCACAGCAATATATTTTGATGAGAAGATTGATACCACTTTCATGTAGGTTAAATATGTAGCTACAGCCCGTTAGTTTAGTTTAGCATAAAGCTTGGAGACAAGGGGAAACAGCCTGTCTCTTTCCAAAGGTTTAAATATACACTTTCTCTTATTTTCAAATTTTCCACCAAAGCACTAAATTTACTAGGGTTGGGCGATATCTTCATGCATGATATAGATCATTTCATATTGCGATAACGATATATACCGTGTTATAGTATGTTTCTGTTAGTTCAATAAATGAATAGTCCATATGAAATAACAACCAAATGGTAAAGCATATCTGTGTATAACCTTGTGCGAATTAAATACTTGACACATGAAAAGCATGGATTATTTTCTCATTTAATTAAGAACTTTAGTGCAAAACGAACATAACAGTGAAATTATAAGGAAAAATAAACAAATACTTCCAGATATACACCAACTATGTTTACATGCAAATACAGAGTAATCAGATTAAGACAATAGTTTGATTTAACTGATCACATTTTCTGAGAAATTTGAGTTAGTATGTGCTTATTATGAATCTAGGTGATGTAATTGTATCTCAATATATGATTAATTCACGATATGATTCCATTGAAAGACGCCCAGCCCTACTTTCTACCTAAATGCCTCAAATGTCAATGATTGCAAACAAGAAATGTGAAACTCGTGGTATAAAGTTTCTGTAAACTCCTGACACAAAAACCTGATTTATGCCGTGTGTTTTCTTGCACCTGAGTTGTGTTTTGGCTGGGGTTCAGCAGTTGTAAGCTTTCATTCACTGAGACCACAAAAGCAACATGATATTATGGCTGCGATCATTTGTCAGTCAAATTAAAAAAAAAGGGTGAGCACTGATATCCTGTGCGGGAGGAATCCCCCCTTCAAATAAACCACCGTCAGATAAAAAAATAATTGTGAATGAGCTCACTCTGCAGCCGCCACACCTCTCAGTTTGCATTGGAAAGGGCAGACTTTTAGTTCACTGACGCCACTTTATCGCATTAGAGAGCAAAACTCCCTGCAAACTAAAATGAGCTGACTAATAGTTGATAAGAACGACACTAAAAACCAGTCAGGTTAGAAATGAATGAGCTATCTTTCAAAAACAAACATAAAAGCGACTAAAATAAACAGAACAAAACCTGTTACACATGATAACCTGTCATTTAAAATCAAAACATAGATTTTGTTTTGGTGTTATTTCTGGAATTTTGGACACACACTGCTTATTTCTAGCGGATGATTTGTGCACCAATCCTGGCAGACTATCATTTTGTGTGTGTTTTAATGCGGAGGCCTACCGGCTCCTGCAGTTTTGCGGATCACCCGAAATAACACACTGTGTTTGTCATTCAGGGATAATGTAGCTGGCTGGCAAAGGGGCGAGAGAGCAGAGCGGCAAAGCAACAATTAGAGAACTGTTCTCTCTCCGGCCCGCGAACAGGAGACGGGAGGAGGTCACTGTTTTCATTTGGTCAGGCTCGCTTGGCCACAGCGCAATAATCAGCTTGCAAACTGTCTTACTGTAAAAGAGCAGAGAGTTGAAAGCAGGACACATACTCTCTCTTCACCTCAGCCTCTTTATTCACTGCTGGGAAATGCAGTGTGAAATGATTCACATTTTGTACCCAGCTGTTTACAGTCTTGACTTTGTTGATGTACATTTCTATTCATAACCTCGCAATGCATGAATACCCCCTTTTGCATACACATTACACAAGACGCACCGCAGCGTATGTGACGAGGAAAGTATCCTGACAATCCCTTTCTTTGTTTGCAGTAAACTACGGCGCTCACCTGTGACTGCAGTGGCTTTGGCAGCTCTCCAGAGGTGTGTGTGTGTGTGTGTGTGTGTGTGTGTGTGTGTGTGTGTGTGTGTGTGTGTGTGTGTGCGACTAAGTGTACAAAAGACAGACCAGTCAGGCGCCTGTGCATTGGGTTTGCCTGTTTCCACACAGTCTGGGCCCCAGAGGAGGATTTGCAGGCCAGATAGGATTAGGCTCCCTCTCTTTACACAACAGTGATGGGGGATAAGGAGTCCGCCGAGCTCAGGCGCACTCCAAAGCCCCATTAATACACAGCAGCAGATGAGTACCTTAAACAGCTGAGCCCACTCTGTCCATGTTTGGTTATCAATGCTCCGCTGCTGTGCCGCTGGTCAATTACGCTTGCAAACCAGCAATCCCCGGTGGAAAATTCACAGAATGCGCCAATTATCGGGGACATCTTCCTGTTACTGAGCCGCAGCCGCTTTTGATGAGTTGCATTTCAGCTCCAAGCATAAAAAAAACCTGGTTGTCACATCATCATAGCACTTAATAAAAGTAGGAAGGACCCTCATTATTTGCTATATCAGTTTATTTAATCAGTGTGTGGCAAAACTTGCAACTCACACAATAAACAACCCAGGAAAAGGCGTATGAATGACACGATAATACGGCGTTTAGCGTGCAATAAAAATGCCTTTCTTGCTTTTGGCTTGTCATTTGTACGCCGTGTAGTTCTTGTACTGGCCGGGTAAAAATGCTACACTCAGACTTAGTGATGTAGATTAAAAAGTGAGAAAGACTGCTTATGGCGGGTGGTAGTGGAGGCGGATGGGTCCAACAAACACAGGACTTTCCGACACATTCTCACTGCCAACTCGTCAAATACCGCCGCTTGGTCAGTGCCCCTCAGCACCAACGTATGGGGTGCCCCTCTTGCGTTATTTTTGGACGGACCAGGGACGGCGTGTCAATATACGCTCGTTACATGCATAATGACCTTTCAAAATAAACTTCTGTCTTCACAGGAAGTTAGGTTTAGGCAACACAACCACTTAGTTGGGTTAGGAAACGGTTGTGGTTGACGTTAACTTCACTGACTAGCAACTCACGTGACTCACGGGACTGACGATACTGACGAGTTACATCTCGATTGACATGACAAAATAAGTCAACATTAATTTAGTTTCACACGAATACCGGTCTTCTGGTTGAAAGTCTTGTGTTTGTTTGACCCATCTACGACCCCTACCGCCCGCCCTTAGCGGACTCTCACGCTATTAACTTGCTTTGACCGTCAGATAACGCCGTAGGAGGGTTTATATTGAGTTAGTTGAAAGCCTGGTTCGTCACATACTGTTGCTAAAGGGTGCCTCAGTGCGTCGGTTTCCAATGCCGATGGGTGCTGCCCAATTGGCGCCATTTGACGAGCTGGGAGCGAGACCGGGTCGGACTTTCAACCAGGAGACCGGTGTTCGAGACCGGTGTTTTGTTTTGTAAGTAAAGTTAGTGATGTTTGTCTTGTGGTTTTTAGTGACGTTTGTGACGCGTTACATTGTTTTTGTACGTATTTTACTTAGTTTCCGTACTTATTTTAAGCTCAGATATGATGTTTTTCCTAAACCTAACTAAGTGGCTTTGTTGGCTAAACCTAACTGTGGACATTACCGTAGTTTTGTTGTGTGACGTACAAATGACGCAAAAAGCCTAAAATACGTCTTCATGACACACAGAATGTGTAATGTTGTGTTATGTATACACCTTCCCGTGAGAGCGGGTTGCAATAAAACACCTGCCAGTATCAGCTGTCATTATATCTCTCGGTTAGTCTCCCATTCATGCACATCGTTGCCCTTGACACATGCATTCCTATCATTATTTGTAATTTTTATACTTCGTTCATACTGTGATTAATTCATGTATTACAAAAATACACAACTTCTAAGTGATGAATGACTCATTATCCCTGATTATCTAACAGAAACTGCTCCAGTGGGTTTAACGAGACCAGTCCCAGTGTGTCTTCCATACTGGTAGCTTACTGGTGAAGTGAAGGGTCCTCCCTGCCCAGCGAGGGTTCAGAGAGCCCTAATCAAATTAAGACGAGCCACTTGTGGCTGAGTTCGATCTAACTGCGAACTCTCTCTGAGCTCAGATCAGACAGCAGCAGTCGTCTCCTCATCTGACCCTCTGTTTGCTTCACTTTGATCCCCTTGTATCGCTGCCATCAAGTCTTTATGGTAGCATGCAGTACATTGCTCATTTCATCATTAGTTCTGCACATACTGATTCATAAGTGGTCTGTCACCAAGGCGTCCTCTCAGCAGAAATGTCTTCCCACTTCCCTATTATCCCTTTCTTCAGAGCTTCGACATCATCTCTCCCCATCTCATCTTTAAGTCTCTTCCTCTTATCTCCTTCATTTGCGACCTCCTGCCGAGCGTATTGATCGCTCCACAATCTGCCAGCTACACGTCTGCTGAGCTTACAGTGTACAGTACAGGAAGTTAAAAAGAGGACAAACTGTCTACAACGGAGGTACATTTTCTACTGGATAACAAATTGCCATATCAACGTAAAAGGTGATAATTTGTCAATGTTGTGTTTACGGCTTTGTTCTGATACCCGCAAGTGACAAAAAAATATGTTTATGCAGGTTTAAGTTTAGGAAAAGATATGGTTAATAAACAAAAGAATGAAGAATTCCAGGTGTTTGACGTGAACTCTGGCGTCCTGCATGAAACGTCTACATCCTTCCACTTAGTTTTATAAGGGGCACACTCTACTTCCTGCATGGGACGTAAACCATCCAATATTAACGAAATTCCTCTGGAGACTGGGTTGGGATTAAACTAATCATTTTACGACGTCATTTTGGTGCAAATGACTTGAATGATCCATTGCTAACAGGTCTCTCAACTGCCTGGAATCAGCCAAAAAAAGGCTCCATTTGTCCGACACTAAATCCAAAATTTCATGCCACCAAATTACTTGGTGGTTGCAGAGTGCTGATGCACAGTATTCTCATTTATTCAAAAGGCGAGGAGATTGACATGCAGCCAGTCAGACGGCACTCTGCGGAGATTACTGCTACTCTCCCGGTCTGTTCTGGTGTTTAAGATTAAATAACCAACTGTGGACAGTGAGGACATTATTAACCAAGGTGTCGGTACGGAGATGTGCTCGGGGCTTAATTTCACCACCTCCTAAGTCTCTATCTGTGTGTTAAAAGCTGATTAGCCAGCCTCGCTCTGGATCTAAACGGGGCAAAGAAAGGGCGTAACGGCGATGGCAACCCATGAAAGAAGAGGGAGGTCGTAAAGACGCCTGTTTCCGACGCCACGGACCATTCCTCCTGAGGGGTCAGGGGGGTCTCGAGTGTGTCTGTGTGGTTATTGAGCAGCGAGGTCAGATCGCGGTCATGGACGTTTACAGATAGATCTCGAAAGAATGAGTCGCAACAAAAGCCTAAAAGTGAGAGCTCATTAAAACTCACAGCTGTGGAGGGATGGAGGGATGGCGAATTAGCAGAAGGGAGGAGAAGGAGGCGACTTTCACTGTCTGTTCTCTGTTCAGCTCTCAGTGTGCAGACCTGTAGATGGAGGAGGGGAAGGGAGGGAGCGAGGGACGGAGGGAGGGGGGGGTCAGCTGTATTTAGCAGGGGAAGCTTCCTGTGCGTGGGCCTCATGGCGCCGAGCGGGGGACAGGATCCACAATCCAACTTGCTGTCTCCACAAAACACCCTTTGCTACAAAACACACACACCCTCTGGCACCGATTCTGCTCTCAATTTCCTGCCTGTAATTCTGGCTGCTGGTCAGAGAAAAAAGCAACTTCCTAACAGTGAAAAGAGCCCGGACAATCATCCGCCGCTTGGATCACGTGTGAATAATCTAGCTTCACGGTACAAGAGAGATGTTGTGTAAGAGCGGACGATGGCGGGGAAATGTGAATGAAACAATTAGTGACACTGACTGATGAAAATATGAAGAATCCAGAAAGTAATTATCACAAATAACTTCATGAGTTATCGGGACTCAACCTCGACGACTTTTACATCTTTACCTTCAAGACAGACACGGACAGATAGCACAAAATATAAAAAGACATTTTGGTTTACAATATCATTTCTGTGCGCAGCCATGATTATTGATTTCCCCTGAATTATATGATCCATATCCAATCAATAAAGGGAATTCCCTAAAGGTGCACAAAGCATTTGACCACCAGTTCTCTGTGGGTTTTTGCAAATTAGAAACAGACTCGAGTCTGATTTTTTACAAAGATCAGATGGCCTCTCAGTTATATTTTAATTAGTTGTGCCAGAAAAAAGACCAATAATTCCCTCGTTCATTCATTCACTGCTCCCAAATATAGTAGACACTAGTTTACTCTATAGAGATAACTAAATCAAGATTTCAGACACTTATGAATCATTGCCAATTCGCGTCATCAGTGACAGGTTTAAGCCCCAGTTATGCTTTACGCACGGCCGGTTGCACCGACATGAGCTGATGCAGAATCGTGACAAGGAAACGTTTACATCTTTTATACCCCTTGCGGGTTTCTCCTTGTGACAAAACAATATTCTCCTAAACTGTAGGGAGCAGTGTATAGAAAACTCATGTCTACAGCATGGTTTCAGCATGTTTTCTGCTCATCAACGTCCATGTAGTTAGGCGAAAACCTGCCAAACTACACTAAGACAAAGGGGCGTGTCTGACGTCATTTTGCCCGTGCAGACAGTCGTGACCCTGGCGAATGTGTCAAGCATAAATCAAGCATTAGAATCCCACATCTGTAATTTTTGCATCTATAGAATGTGACATTATATTACACATGTGTTTAACAGCATGTTTTTTCGTTCCATTGTGGGACTTTTTGAAGTCTTTTTAGTGCAGAAATTTCACACTCAGATTAGGAACACTGGCGTCGGGTAAATATAGTGCACTATATAGTCAAAAGTTTACAGCCATGCTAACAAGCCCACAATTACAATACTAACATGCTGATGTTCAGCAAGTATAAGCTTACCACGTTCATCATCTTAGCTTAACGTGCCAGCATGCTATCATTTGCTAATTAGCAAAGCTGAGGCTGATGGGAGTGTCATCGGCTTTGCAGGTAACCTATTTAGCACTGGTATCGCACAAATTAAAATTGTGACCTGATAATGGTGCAACAGGAAAAACCAGAGGATCACCAAAGTTATTACAATTCATCCAGTGGGGAACATGAATGTGTGAATCAAATTTCATGACAATCCATCCAATAGTTGTCGAGATATTTCACTCAAAACTATAAATGTCATTATCATGGTGGCGTTAGAGGAAAAGTCAGAGGGTCATCGATGTAAGCAGGTTTCATCCTCTGTGGATAAGGAATTTCATGGCATTTCATTCTCAGACAAAGTGGTGGAGTTGTTACCACTGGCACAGACGTGTAAAGCGACACTTTAACAACAGCGTTTTCTACAAAGTGTTTACATCAGCAATCTATAGTCAAATCTAATACCACACAGAGAACCAAACATTACTTACAGACAGCCACAAGGTGCCAAACCTCTAATTAGCCCGGCCTTTAGTTCTCACCCATGATAAACAATCTTAGCGAGGACAGCCTTGTAATTACAAACTAGAGAAACCCTGCGTCCGCACGCTGTAAAACACACATTTATTCCTACAGCATCTCTAACTTTATACACCGGCGCTGGCCATCTCCTCACAAACAATTCCTAATTCATGGACATTACAAGACCCAGAGGATGTTCCTAATTACAGGGCACGTGTAAACCAAACCAAGCCTGGTTACCCCTGGAGGGGTAAGAACACAGGAACATCAGGCTGCTGGAGCCACTTTTATTGTTGTTGCCAAGGCTGAGGAGGAGAAGAGCGTGGAGGAAGTCCTAAATCAATCCCACTCACCGAGGGGTTCCCAGTAGGAGAGAGGCTGTCATCAACAGGAGGTGGATCTGTCACGATCAATTACAAGACCGCAGGGAATAGCCCTAATGAATTCTGATAGCAGCCTTTGTCTCTCTTTGTTTGCATTTTAGGACTTTTCCACGCTGATAAACTCTGAACGGTTTATTTTCACATTAAAACACAAATTCTTTCTTTATCCAAAATATAGCATATTTAGGACATTTTGTGGGCATGCTGTCAAAAGTTCTGTCTGAATATAGAGAGAGAGACAATTAATTACTATGTGAATTTGTTAATAAAATTAATTTTACTATGCAATTTAAAGGTGCCATTGCATTCACTTCACAACAAGTCATTGCCACTTAGCGTCAATCTCAGCAATTTATCTGTTGTTTTTTTTACACTAACTGACGACCCAGAGATACCATCTGATACCAACGGCATTTTACTACTAGCTCACAAGCCAAACATCAGATATCTTCCACAGAGATAAACAAAACACTAATTTTGGACCCGCCCAATTTTTTTAAATGATTAATTCACAATTTTTTTTTTTTTTTTTTTTAAGGAACAGACATACTTTTATTCGCCACCTTTGTAAAGACTCTATGGATGTATTATTTAAAAAAAAATATTCGTCAACATAAGACCTTTAGCTCCCTTTGTGCAGATAAATAGAAATTATTATAAGTGCAATATGCAACAGACATTTGTTTTTGTTTTTTAAGCATACTCATTACTGTCTACATCCTCCTGCATGCATGGCTCATAAGAAGGGCAGGGCGACGAACACGGCGTCAAAACCACAAACGCCTGGAACACACGTCAACCGCAGTAGCACAACTGAAACACGTAGAGAGAGGACTATGAAAGCATAAATAGGTTCTGAAACACGTTCTTTCTTTCTGAAGTAGCTGACGCAGCCGCTTAAAGAGGACACTGGGAGTGGTAACTAAACTCTCTATGAATGTTCAGAGAGAAGAGACGTGACATTAAACAAATACTTAAACAAAAAATAATCTTTAGTTAAATTGTCCATTTGTACATGGTAAAGTTTATCAGCCTATTTTATCTCTGGTTTAGGATTTATCCTATAATTATCATTACTGTCATTGTGTACTGTATTTTCTATTATTTTATTTTAATTTAATTGTTTTTTATCTTTTTTTAAATTAAATTTAAATTAGTTTTCTGTTCTTTATCCTTTGTATCGGCAAGGGAAAGGAAGGGGGCTTATATATGGAGGGACAATCATTGACATTTGTGCTCTATTTGTATGTTTCTGTACACCTGAAGTTACTGCCAATAAATTATTATGGGGAAAAAAACATATTGCATAAAATTAAGATTTCAAAATAATCTGACAAACTTTGCAGCTATCCAACAGGTTGATAACAAACCCCACACAGCCTGTGTTTATCACTAAACTGAATCTAAATTATTAGCTTCCCATGATATTGACAACAACAAAACGTATCCCATTCAAAGGACAACCCCGGTCCCAAGTGCAAGGACGTTGTGGCGTATTGATTCCTGCAAAGCTTTACCAATGTTCTCCTCATATGTAGGTCAATGAGGGTGCAGACTCGCACAAGTGCAGCTACAGTCAGATATTTAGGTCACACCCCAATTACAGCGAAGGCAGAGAGATGAGCTCTGCGGGGGGAAATATCTTTATGGAAAACAGCCATTTCTTTGAATATTATTTTGGTAGTTATTTTTTGAGACTGAGCCCTGGCTGGCAGGGGCTCGGAGCAACAAGCGGCGGTATAGCGGGGAAGATGACAGCTCGGGTGATTGGGCTTGAAAGTGGACCTGTCTAGCCTCTATGCTAATGCTCTGGCTCCTAGACAGTCTTGTGTTGGCGACGCTCTCTCCGGCGAGCTCCAACCCTTTTCTTTTAGATGACATCACCGTTCATCTGGGCCCGTTGACATCATTGGGAGACTATGTTAGTTAATCACGACATTAAAGCAGAGCTGGTGATTTAAACCTTGCCGTTCTCCGTCACATGTGCATATTGCCACCACTCATAAAACCCCAAACAAATCAGCTCTGCATTGTGAAACTCACTGAGAGCTTTTTTTACAAGAAGCACAAGAATGTTGCCAACCCTATTTTACCTCTCCAAGGGAAGCCCTGGGAGAGTAAGCAGACTGAATGTAAAGTCAATACCATCATACACAAGCTCCGCATGTGGTCTGCGTCAGATCAGCCCTCGGAGCGACTCCCAGCGAGGGGGGTGGGATGGATGGGAGGGCTCATTTGAAATCCTTTTGAATACACGAAAGAATCGGGAGCTGATGTGTTGGATGTCTGTAGTGGAATAAAAAAGATAAACATGCTACTGCAGGTGCCGCGAATAAAACAAGACTTTAAGAAGGAATGACAAAGACAGACAGTTGTCAAGGGGAAGAAGCAGGAAGAACAAGTGCTCCTAATTCACAAGATTGTGATTAGCGTGACAGATTTAGTGCACGGTGACAAGACGGCCTCGCACTCTAATTGGGGGTTTTCAGCTCCGTATGTTATTTTAAACTATGATGGCAAAGTGACACTAACTCAACTCCCACACACACACACTTCTGGCGAGATTGTGCCGGATGAAGAAATAGTTGCATTATGTTTACAATAAAATGCATCATGTGCTATGAATAATAACAGAAAGCCATTCAATGCGATAAATAAAATGGCCTCATTGTAACAATCATTATATAATAAGTAGGTCTATTGCCAACAAACAAAAACAGGTTTACCTTACGTGACCGACATACACACCTCTACACACCCATAATTAATTGCAGTGACCTAGTGACAGGCACGCAACCCAAACACATTCTTCGCTAACTGTGTTTAACTGGGTTAACTGTGGGTTTTCCAGTTGCTTTATTGCCACCTGGCACTCCACATCACATAAAGCGGCCCAGCTGCAGGGCCAGGCCCGTCAACAGAAACCCCCTGTGTGTTGCGCATAAATGTACGGTTAAATAAAAACTAATAACAGTCTACAACAAGTCGACTCTTCAGCTGGACAACCCAATTTTCATAGACTTGAGGAGGGTTGAATCATAAAAATTTTCATAGAGAAGTTCATGCATCATTTATGTGTGTCAAAAACAAGTTGGGGGAAAGTCCCTGTGATTTTGATAACACCACAGAGGACTTTTCTCTGCCACAGTTAGAGTTTTTAAAACATGAAACTGGGCATTACCCGTTCGCAGTTTGAGTATTTTATAGCCACACTTGTAGCGTGACTCGAAAATATGACGATGTTGGCCGGTTGGCTGGTCCACCACTTTGGTCCAGACTGAAATATATAAATAACTACTGGAGGGATCGTCATGACATTTTATACAGACATTCATGGTCCCCAGAGAAGGAAGTTTACTGACTTTTACTTTCTCTCTAGCGCCACCATGAGGTTGACATTTGTTTTTTCTGCATTTAAGTTGCTACAGATTCTAACAACTTTGGTAAGCGCCATCATTGGGTCAGATTATCATATTTATGATACCTGCAAACTAACGACGTTCCCATCAAGCTAAACCAAGATGGTGATTATATTATTATTATTATACCTGCTAAGCATCAGCATGTTAGCAGTGTCAATTAGCTCTTCTGTCTATGCACGTTCATACAGTAATTGTATGCTGGGCCCTGAGCGCTGCCAAAACGCAGGTGGAACCTGCACTGATTCTTTGCCTGAATGCATCCTGTCTAGACGCAGATGGAGCACTGATGCTGCTGCAGCTCTGCTAACTTGCTGCTTTTGCTTTGCAGGCTGTAAGATGCAAAGGAGGACAAAGTTCAGACATAATATAATTTGATTTAACTATAAATACGTTTTATACAAGTTTTGACATCTGAAAAATGTTTGGAGACAAATTTAAAATGAACTTTTTTCACTGCAGACAGGCTATTTTGCTTGTGTTTATATGATTGTGGCATGTAATGGGGGGGTCGCTCCATATCATTATTAGATGCTCAGAGCAACTGACGTAGTATAAAGTGTGCGATAGTCTGCTTAGGGTGGGTGGAAGTTGTGGCAGATGGCTCAAACAAACACAGGACTTTCACTCAGGAGAACGTTTATTTTAAAAAGACACTGCATGTAACAAGCATATATTGACAGGCCGTCCCTGAGACATCCAAAACTGACGCTAGAGTCATAGTTTGAAGCTTAGGGCCACTGACTAAGCCTCCGTATTTGACGAGTTATGCCAAATTCACACCAGAGTAGCGGCGAAGTGCGGCCTGCAGCGAGCTGCCATGCAATGACTATGAAAAGCTGCGGTGGCCGCTACCATGCTCGGCGAGCTGCGGCCGAACAAAAGTTGCGAAAAGTTTAACTTTTAGCAGCGAAGTTTGGCCAGAGAGTATCCGCAGCCGATCAGTAAACAGATCCTGTGACTCCTGTGACATGTTGACATATGTAACAAAGAATTTCTTTCCGCCTGAAACACATGAACACGCCTCCCGGGCCGCAGTATCATGTAATTCTTGGCTTCCTACCTCGAGTAAATTCAGCGTTCGGAGTGAGAATGTGTCGAGTCGGTTTGCTAATGGCGTGTGAACGAAACAAACTAGGTTAAGAAGCATTCTTCTCATCACTAACATTAAATCAGCGATGGCTCTGTTCCATTTAATGACAGTAAGCCATGACGGCGAGCCAACACACACAATACCTCAAACAACTAACTGGAATACAGCCTTAAGGTTTTTAATGACACCTGCACATTTCCCGCTATGAGAGATTCCACTTCTGCATTCATGGTGTTTTTCTCGAAGATACTTAGAACAGAAAGTCCCATTTTTCTCCCTCAGTAAAAAATAAATAAAGATCATCTTACAATTTGCAAATGCAGTACTGTCACTTGGCTTTTCTCTAAATCTCTTCCCTGTTACTCATCACCATCAGCCACATGGAATATTTTGACTTCTTTCCCGCTGAAAGAATTCTTGTGAGCTGTACTAACAGTGAGCGAAAGCAGAAAATATTTCCTCCTTAATCTTAAGCCTGTTATTCTAAGGCTCTTTCCCTCTGGCAGAAAAGACACACAGGATGGCTTTCCCAGTGTTATCCCTTAAATCTTCCCCACGTTATTGCTGGCATTAGTCTGGCTATTTCAGCTGCGATATCAAAGCAACACAATGGACACAGCAGAACACAATGTCCTATGAAAATGCATGAAGGGAAAACCAGAAAATCTGTAACAGATACATAATCAATTCCTCCAGCAGACGCAGGCCAGGGGACGTCTTTAAAAAGCTGAATTACATCATGTGGATCTCTAACAACCAGACCCGTGTGTCATACACAGTGAAGTATGTGTCGATAGAAGATAATGACATGGTTTACAATACATCACACAGTAACACACACACACACATGTGTCTGCTTCAGGAGGTGATTTTCCCCAAATGGAATGTATGATGTCAGTGTGTAAAACCATCGACTGGAAAATACGAGACCAAGCCCTTAAAATTAGCGAGAAGTCAACAACGAAACAAGGGGGAGGGTGGGGTTTCCCGACGCACACCCCCATGTTTTTTTCCCCAATTTTGCTGATGCCGTGGAAACTTCAAAGAAGTCAGAAAACAAGGGAGAGGGGAAAAGGGATCTGTTTTTGTTTTTCCCTCTGCCTGCTACTAGGTAACTTGGCAGATGGCCGGAGAAAGGAAACCAGAAGTCTACAGAGCACCTCATCAACGACGACTGATGTCCTGATCTTATCTTCTGACACTGGGTCAGTCAGCAGCAGCAGCGGTACGACTGCAGGCAATCAGTTTTACGGATCAAATGTCTACGCAGTGTTACCAGGCTGCCAGACAAATAGCGTGAGTCATGTGTCTGTAATGTATGCTAAAGGAAATGGGAACAATATGTGCTTAGTGCATAAGCAACTAGTCCCCCTTTTTTCCCCCCAATTTCACCGAGTATTACACTTCACATGCAACCATCAGGGCCGTAGACAGGGTTTTAGAAACACAATTGAACACGAGTGTAAATGCAATTGCGTTTTCAATCCACATACAACAACTACGTGGGCGGAAATAGGCTACGTATTGCTAGGGTTGTCCCGAGTACCATTTTTTGGGCTTTGGAACTTCGGTAGTAATCAACAGTGAATATTCAAAGCTTCGGCAGCGCTCCTCCGGTCACTGGACCGCCACAACCAGAGAAATGACCACCACAGTGTCTCTTCTCCTCATCCCTCTGTGTGCGCAAGTGTAGTCGTACCTCAAAGTCACGTTTGCGGGCCCTCTCCCCCTAAACGGCGCGTTTTTTGAGGCTGATGTGTTCAAGCATTACGCACCCTCTCTCCGACAGTGCCCGGCTGCAAGCTTGTGCGTAGGGCAGCCTGTGATCAGTGATCGGATCTGAATGTGGACACTGTAGACGCATATCAATACCAGGTGTAAATGTAACCAGGTTAAATCATATCTAGATACAATCTGGATACAAGACATATTTTAATGCAAGGTGTAAAGGCGGTCCATGAGTCCAAAGTTACCCAGCATCGAGTACTTTTTGACACACCGCTAACCAAACTCTATGATATTTTCTGAGTATTAAAAAAAAAAACAGACAGCTACAGGCAGGCTACAGATTAAAGGAAAAAACAGAATAGATTAATACACTTTGTATTGTTTTTTCCGTTCATTTGTAACTAATTTCTATGTGCTTTTTCCATGACACATGATGCCACCAGCTTCTTTTTACATCCAGTGAGCTAAACTGTGCAGGGAACGACTATTAGCATCTCCTCAAAACAACCAACGTATGAGTCACTAGTGTTCATTCAAGGACATGATCCCTCACTGGGTTCCCATCTGAGAACACAACAACACTGGAAAGCACAGCCAAGCTGGGGGTATTGTTACTGGGAGCAGAATCCCTGTCTCTGTGGTGGTGGTGGTGGTTGCCAACCGAACCTCTGTGTTCCCCCCGGTATACGCCCAGACATCAAGACAAACTGTGCTGCCATCACATGAGATTTCCTCTACTGTAGGTCTATGAAGCGCCGCACCGCCGACTTGAGGGAAGGTAACACTACCTATCATTATGAATGTAAATATGACATGGAGAGCACTCTCAATTACAGCCTTGGCTCCGACGCTCACAGAGAAAAACACTGGAGCTCAATCACGTCCTATTTCAGCACCTTCGCGAGCGCAGCGGTGAAATAAGTGTGACATTCGAGATAAGTCGTAATGACTACCTTAACGATAGCAACTGGTGATTATTCAAATGTTAGTGTGGCAATTCAGGCAGCAGAACTACTGTGTGTTAAACAATTTCCTTACGATGAAATTACTCCCCATTCATTACTCACTGACACACACACACACACACACACACACACACACACACACACACACACACACACACACACACACACACACACACATACTCGGCTTCCTTTGATGCTTCTCTATTCACACAGATCAAAGGGAGAAGACCTGATCGTCCATACATTAGGACAAAACCAGCTCCTCCACAGTGTCTAAAGCATGAATGCATTACCAGGTTAGTTATTTTAATTAACCCTTCAGTGCTGTCGCCTTTCACCTGCTGTCAATGTCCTATTCAGTGAAAAGAGATTATAATTTACTGCTCTGAGTTGTCATGATTTCACCCGGCTATCTCTCAACACTTTGTCAAATGACTTGCATTTCTTAGGTTTTAGCTGCTAGACACACAACCTGCAAAAAAAAAATCTAAGAAATCCGTGCTATCTATATCAGGCCTCTTATCTTCATGACAGCTGATTGCTCCCGCAGAGGAACAGCAGTCTGTAAAAGACCACAGGCAGAGCACACCTTAAATGGTGAGTCGGCAGCTTGCAGCCAGGTGCTCCGGGTGTGCAAAGGACACAGTCGACCAAAGGTCACCGGAGTGCAGAGAGCTTAAATTACATAATCAAAGTTTGTTTTAGGCTTTAAATACATTTCCAGGGCGACTCTGCTGCTGATTTAACAGCCAGTATGTGTGGAAATGTGATGAGATTTGCAGCATCTTTTAAATTATCCTGATGTGTTTGTAGAAAAATGAGACAATCCAAGAGAAAAGTGCAGCAGTTTTCAGCCCCATTCATCTCACTGTGCCTGGGTCAGATCCATGCGGGGGTGAGGTAGGGGGGAGAGTATCAGCAAATATTGATGTCTGAAACAGTCTCTCTTTTTTTGCACTACCGCTGGAAGTTGCCAAAGCTGGAAATGTTAATGCTCTTTCTCTCTCTCTCTCTCTCTCTCTATGGTGGCTTAAAAAAACTAAAGATTATATATATATATATATTAGGGCTGTCAAAGTTAACCCGACAATAACGCAAAAAGAACGTTACTAATTTCTTTGACGCTTTAACGCAATTTGCAATTTTAAGGTTGTAGCGGGCTCAGTTTTAAAGCTAGAGTGAAGATGCTGGCATCATATGAAACTATAAAACCTAAGGAATCCATTGGTACCAACCGTGTCATATCATCTTAAAAAACGCTACGAAGTTAAGCTACATTTTGCAGGGAAAAAACTGGCCATTTTCAAAGGGGTCCCTTGACCTCTGACCTCAAGATATGCGAATGAAAATGGGTTCTATGGGTACCCACAAGTCTCCCTAATTACAGACATGTCTATGACAAGAACAACGTGACACACGGTGCTAAGCTGCATCTCAAATTAGTCTTCAAGTTCCCAGCTTTCAGATGATATACACCACTTCTATGTGGCATCTACTGCTGACCTGCTATCTATCCCTAAAGACCCCCTGCACCCTCCTAAAAAAGACACTCTTGCAGATATAGAGACACTTGTCTTGTAAAGAATAACAAGCTATTACAACCCAACCAATAAAATGTTTGCATTGCAAAACAAGACCGCTCTTGGCACTGTTACAGACTGACACTATTCCAGAGTGCACTTGTGTTTAAATAGACTTCCCTTTTGCTCAGGACTGCAGAGGGACGGCTGACAGCTTTGGGTGGTCCCCGTTCTCCCGCCACCTCTCTCCACACGGCGTCTAACTCTCGTGTGACATTCCTCACAGGGGTTACCTCAGGGTCTGTCCTTTCTCATTGAAGTTTGGGAAATTTTAAGAATTTGTATTGTGCTCTGTTGGTCTTCCTGCTCTTCCTCTGGACAATAGGGAGGCATGGGAAGGAATGCATGGATCATTAAAGGGTCAGTTCACCCAAATTAAAAGAAAACATATTTTTCCCCCACTTACCCCTGCAATAGCTGGTGGCACGTAGCCATAGAGATAGTTTTATTTACTCAGGTTTAGAAAGATCCTCTGGTGAGACTACTGACTGTCACCAACCCTATGCAATGGATCTGAATGGAATTTGTGGAGCTCAAAGCGCTGATTACTACTTCTTTGGTAGAAAATATTCCAGATGAAACTGCAGATTATCTCAAATTACCATGGTATTTTTTTTGGAAATATGTTTTTTGAGCACCACAAATGAAATCCCTTTCACAGTTTTAAACTGGGAAGACACCAACCCGTCGTCAGAGAACTAGTGGCGATGAAGGCCGCCTGTTGCGTCGCTTCACGTTGTCTTTTTTTTGCACCCGAACACACCGCACAGACTACAGCCGACGGTCAGTTAGCACATGCGGTCTGCGCTTGGGTGAGATGAAATAACTCTCCACACCAGCAGGTCACGGTCGTCATTCAAAAAAGGGAAACCAGAAGACCGAGGACTGCGGATATACAAGCCGTTGATATGATACGTATATGAAACAACGCCGCGCTTACCGACCAATTTCACACCACTCTCATTCACCACTTCGCTTTATTCCAGATGGCCATGTCGTTGTGAAAACATCTGTGTATTGGAATGATGATGAAATATGAGAGGGCCTTCTGTGTTTTTCCTCTTGACTTTACTCGTTGGTTTGCTTTCCTCACTTCTGTTTCTCTTCTTGTGCACTGATTTGTTTAAGCTGAACCGCCAATCAGGGTGATTTCTCACACCGATGTGCGCCGCCGCCGATTCAACATGCTGAATTGGCCGAAAAACCTCCAACACAGGCTGACCAGACACATCGCAAAAAGGCCAACGGACGCTCACCGACAGCCCCAAACTGTCCAATGGCCGACTGTCGGCTTGGTGTGTCAGGGCTCTTAGGCCAGCGTGAAAGTGGTCAATATCTCAAAACCCGGACGAATAAAAACAAAACTATCTTCATGGTTAGATGCACGAGGAGTAAACGAGGAGTATGTGTTGTTTTGTGACTCTTTAAAAGATGGCTTGTTGAGGCCTTTATAAATTCAGGCCAATTAGATGATCAGATTTTTATGAATACTCCAGATCTAAACTCTTGGTGTAAACAACAACCTTTTAAAAATAGTCATCCAAATGCTTTTTGAATGACACAAAACAGGAAATCACTGATCACTACAGCAGCCACAATGAGAAGTGAAACAGAAATGATAAATTTCCGTAGAACATTTTATATCTGACCTTAAAAGACAGGAACTTCTGCACACAATAAATGTCTGCCGATGTTTATAGAGACTTCCTGACTTCTACTGATGTTTTATAGTTTTCATATTCTTACCAGAGCAGACGCAGTCGTTTGTCTGCCTGGCAAAAACGTGTGTGCTCGGTTTCTCATCTGATGCCAGTGACTGTAAACCCCTCAAGGAGAACAAAAAGCATCAGTTAGAGCCCAGATTCCTGAAATCCTTCATGCTTCTAATATCAGATAGAAGGACCGACTCTCGCTGGCGCTCCCGACCGTCCTCCCTTTGTCTTTCTGCCTCCGCGGGCTTTTGGCGCTCGGTGCGAGGCGCGAGGGCAGGAGGAGCCCCACTTGGCACGAGGGGAGGATGATTCCCGAGCAGCCTGTCGACTTCACTCCCTAATGCTCTTTCGCCTGCCCCACTGACTGAGTTTTTAATAAATGATGAGATGTGGTATAAATAAACCACAAGGCAGAGCAACCGCCAAAAGGCAGAGAGAGAGAAAGAGAGAGAGAGAGAGAGAGAGATACCAAGGTAACACACAAGAGGTGATAAATAAGTCAACAAGGACTCATTTGCACTACTTGGTTTCTATCACTGTCTTTGTGACACCACGTTAGATTGGATTTGAGAGGAAGCAACTGTCTCGCTGCACATGCATAAATTGATTTTTGGAACAAAAACAGCCAAGTTGCATGATATGATTTCTAAATATAACTCAAAGGGCAAGAGCTTGGAGCTTTTTGCTCTTTAGCTTGTTTCTTTCACTACTCCCGACACTGACAAATTCAGCCATTCACATTGGCTTTAGCGTGGGGCTGCAACTAACGATTATTTTCAATGTTGATTAATCTGTTGATTATTTTCTTGATTAATCGATTAGTTGTTTGGTCTATGAAATGTCAGAAAATGGTGAAAAATGTCAATGAGTGTTTCCCAATGCCAAAGATGACATCCTCAAATAAGTCCTCAAGTAAAGAAACCAGAAAATATTCACATTTAAGAAGCTGGAATCAGATAATTTAGACTTTTTTCTCTTAAAAAATGACTCAAACAGATTAATCGATTATCAAAATAGATGGCGATTAATTTAATAGTTGACAACTTATCAATTAGTTGTGATATAATTACTTCATATAATTAATCTAATTAATTATAATTAATTAACCTAATTAATCTAACCTAATAATTAATATGAGGCACCTTTATATCAGTGAATTTAAAACGTTACTGTATAATACAGGTTAATATCAGACTGTGAAAAACCTGCGAGATATCAACCACAAAAGGTATTGCTTGCTATTTTTCCTGCACTTGATTGTACTTCAAGGTTAATATATTACTGCAACAAGTATACACACAACTAAAGCTGTTTTCTAATAATGTTACTATAAACTCTGCTTACTGTGGCAAATGAATATTTGATAAAAGCTACTTTATATTCAGAAATATTTAGGGCTGTCAAAGTTAATACAATAATAACGCGTTAACGCAAATTCATTTTAACGCCACTAATTTCTTTAACACTTTAACGCAACTTGCGATTTTTAGGTTATAGCAGGCTCAGTTTTAAAGCCAGAGTGAAGCTGTTGGTATCATATGAAACCTAAACATAGAAAACATATGGAATCCATTGGTAACAACCATGTCATACTAGCTTGTCAAGAAGGAGGCTAAATAACGCTTCAGACTTGCGTTCAATTTTGGCAAGGAAAAACTGGCATGGCCATTTTCAAAGGGGTCCCTTGACCTCTGACCTCAATATATGTGAATGAAAATGGGTTCTATGGGTACCCACGAGTTTCCCCTTTACAGACATGCCCACTTTATGATAATCACATGCAGTTTGGGGCAAGTCATCGTCAAGTCAGCTCACTGACACACTGACAGCTGTTGTTGCCTTTCCCTTTGCATTACACCCCTTATTTATTTCCCCAAGCTTATTTATTTCTCTATTTTTTTTTTTTTTTATACATTTCCTTATGCAACTTTGCCTCATTATGCAAATGAGTTTCATTCCTGGCTTCGTACAGCGGGTCGTCGTCCTACTGCTGCTCGCCCCCTTCTCCGTCTCCTCCCCGAGGTTTTGTTCATTCAGAGTGGCTCCTCCAGGCTGATGCCGCCGGGAAACGCGCCATCTTCCATACCCATCATGAGGATAATTAATAACTAGAACGCGTATTGCTTTTATCCCTAGTGTGAAAAACCAAAACGAAAGCCGCTCATTTGACGTTGCTCTAAGAAACTATATCTGACCGTCTGCACTGTGCTGCAATAAAGCCCTCTCAACAACAACATGTTTATGAAACGGTGTTATACAAACACTTTTAGCTCCAACTATTACAGACACGCCGACCACAATCCCATTCATTGCCTTCAGTGTAAAACTCTTACAAATCTTTGACAACAGGTCAAAATGTGGGGAAATCTTACCAACAGCCCTGACCTCTATCTTTAGCCAGCCGTTGGGAAAACAGTGTGGATTTTGCAACAGTATATCAGCCTATATTCCAGCTCTGTCACTGCCACTTTTGCTCCAGTTCTGGTCTGCAGATAAAGACAAACCTTGTCCTAGATTCTGCAAGAGCTCAAGCTGGCACAGAGCAAACTTCTAAACTAGGTGAATTTATAGTTTGCTGACTATTTTTCACGGGACAGTCCACAGTCTGGACGACACCTAATGCTAAAAGAGAAGTATTGAGTGACGCGTGATGCAGAGTTTTAAAGCTACATTTGGTGATTTTTGATCGGTGCATTGCAGAAAGACAAAATAAACACAACCCTGAAAAACAATCATCTTATCATTATGGCTGATTTGTCAGCAGACATAGAGCAACATGAGCTGGAGTTTGTGACATGTGTTCGCCACAGACTGACACAAATCCAACATTCATTCATTTGTGTTGAATTACTATTAACAAGGACCAGCTCTTTAAGCATCACATGAAAAAAAGCCATTAAGTTAAAATTGACCAGATTGGTCACTTTGATTGGGAAAAGGTAGACAAAAGCCAAAGGCAGAGATGAATCAAGATGGAGTTGGGGAAAGCTGAAAGGTTGTAAATTACGTGGCATATCAGGATCCAGCTTGAGTCAATGGAGCTGGAATGATGAAAAGAATGATGAAAGGCAGGGGTGAAAAGCTGAAATGAGGTGGTGGGGGGGCTGTTTAAAATGTCCTCCATTTCATCAAAGTGATTATTGGGGGTACTTAGCAGCTTTCATATTAAAATGATTAAGGTCTCTTTGAAAAACTAAGAGCTGGTGTGGCTGTGGTCGGTGGGAGGCCTGGAATAAAAGCTTCTTGTGGCGAGAGAAGAATGAGGCTTAAATACCTTACAGAGGACGGACGACGTGGCAGGTTTTGGTCTTTTTGGTGCGACTTCTGCTCACTTTCTGGTAGCTTCTGTTGTTTCTGCAATGAGGAGAATCAAACGTTAGAAAGTGGACAAATTCATATAAATAGCATAGAATGTTTTTCTCTATTTATGTACGTCCCTGTGGATATCTACCTCAGCCAGTCACTTTATGGCTGTAAGCAGCCCATACAGTGACTGGCCCATAAATGACACGATAAGGCAAGGCATTTCGCGTGCAAATAAGAACGTCTTTCTTGCTTTTGCCGTGTCATTTGTACGCCATGTAGTCTGAACTGACTGCAAATGCATCCTCGTAAATATGCTACGGGAGATGGATGGGTCCAACAAATACACAGCTTTTAACCAGGAGACCGGTGTTTCGTTTCGTAAGTTACGTTAGTGACATTTATCAAGTGTTTTTCCGGACTTTTGTTACGTTGCTTCCGTATGTACTTTATTTGTGTTTTTTAGTAAACTTTAAAACGCAAAGTTAGCGGTTCGATCCCCGGTTCCTACTGTCTGCATGTTGAAGTGTCCTTGAGTGAGATACTGAACCCCAAGTTGCTCCCCGGGTGCTTTACAGCAGCCCACTGCTCCTAAATGCTTAAGATGGGTTAAATGCAGAGGTAAAATTTTGTGTATTTACCTGGCGAATCTAATAAAGCTAAATTCTTTTACTTACGTTACGTTGTTTCTGTACATACATGTTTGTCACATGTTTTTCCGTGCTTATGTTTTGTTGTTTCTGTATGTATTTCTTTTTTTTTGTGACATTTGAGACGTGTTTTCCGTACTTATGTTCTGTACTTATGTTACGTATTTTGTGTTTTTGTTACGTTGATTCTGTACGTATTTTTTGTGTTTTTTAGTCATGTTTGTGATGTTCTTTCCATACTTGTGTTACATTGTTTCCATACGTATTTTATAGTGACGTTTATGACGTGTTTTCTGTACTTATGTTACATTGTTTCCGTACGTGTTGTACTTAGTTTACATTACACATTACACATTACATTACATTATTTAAAGCCCAACCATGACGTTTTTCCTAAACCTAACAGAGTGGCTTAGTTGCCTAAACCTAACAGCGGACGTTATTGTAGTTTTGTTGCATGGCGTACAAATCCCACTCGAAAAGCCTAAAATGCGTCCTCATGACATGCGGAATGTCCTTGTAATGACGTGCTATTATAAATACGCCTTCTTTTGCAGATTCACAATACTAATCCTGCTATCACACAAGCAAGTATTGTAAAGCTCGTCCTTCTAACAGATGGTCAACACAAAGCAAACAGGTGAAGACTGTCTGTTCTGCTCTCTCGACATCCTCCGGGGTACAAATAGCTCAAACAACCTCCGACTGGAACAGAAGAACCTGTTCTGCATCTCACGGAGCTGCAATCTAGAGCGACCATCAAATAAAAAAAAGAGACAATCACTGGATTCTGCGTCACCGTCGGGACCTTTGAGGACAAACTGTGCATATTAGCAAACACAGCAGTCGGCTACATTATACATTGTTAGGCTCACTTTGCAGTAAATGCATCAGAGGAGCAAATATTGATCAATTGATTAGCGTCTGAATGTGACTTTGCTCGGTTGAATGTTAATGGCAGTGAACAGATGCTGGGAGAGGCGCTGGCTACAGAAAAAACAACAGCTCTCCGTTTTGTCTGGATTAAGGGCTTGTGTCACAAAATCACTGACTTAAGTGAACGGGAGAAGCGGGTCGTGACCTCTGCAGGGGCCAATCCAGTTTGGACTTGAGATTGCAACTGGACAAGAGATATTTTTTTGTAAGCCTGTTCTCAAGAAATGCTGTTAAAAGATCACACAAAATGCAAATCAAATGTAGTGCTCGCTTCCACAATACATGACAGAATGTTCTTTTTCTCGCTGCAGACGGATTACAGAGACAACTAGAAACAAGCCGTAGGCTACCGGTTACATATAGCCTGGTGGAAAGTAAAAGCATTGCGGTTGGGGTGTTAGGTAGGCGTACACAAAATTGTCTATAATTCAACAGCCTGAAGCCAACTGCCAACTCATGCTGAGAGGCGGTCGAAAGGCTTAAACTTTTCTGTTTGCCTTATTATTAAATTAAACTTGGGATTATTAATTTATACCAAGCATTGTAGCTGCACTGTGATTTTTACTCTCCTGATTCTAGCTCATTTTTTATCTTCTGTTTTATTTTATTACAGCTAAAACCCTATTTGCATGTCTTTTTATATCACCTTGTGTTTCTTTTATATCTCGTTTTAAAGCCTTTTTATGCTGATGTAAAGCACTTGCCTTGATTTACCTTGTGAGTGAAGCTCTACTGTCACTGTACGCAGACTTAAATTAACCAAACCGCAGCGTGCTCAATTCGAGAAACTGTTACATAATCTAATTTGTGATGGGGAAAAGCACTGTTTACATTATTTATGTTTACAGCATTTCATCTGTATTTCAGAGGCTGAGATGATTTGGCAAATATTGTACATTTATTGCTGTGCAGAAAAAAGGTCATTTCCAGGACTTCTTTACATTTTAATTAGGGCTGTCAGCGTTAACGAGATAATAATGCTTTAACGCAAATTTGTTTTAACGCCACTAATTTCTTTAATGCATTAACGCAATCTTAAGGAGGTTGTAGCGGACTCAGTTTTAAAGCTAGAGTGAAGATGCTGGCATCATATGAAACTAGAAAACATGAGGAATCCATTGGTACCATGTCATACTAACTTGTCGCAAAGGAAGTTAAATAACGCTCCAAACGTGAGGAAAAACTAGCATGGCCAGTTTCAAAGGGGTCCCTTGACCTCTGACCTCAACATATGTGAATGAAAATGGGTTCTATGGGTACCCACAAGTCTCCCCTTACAGACATGCCCACTTTATGATATGATATGTCCACTCCCATGTTGATAAGAGTATTAAATGCTTGACAAATCTGCGATTAATTGTGATTAACTATGGACCATCATGCGATTAATCGCGATTAAATATTTGAATCGATTGACAGCCCTAGTTTTAATAGAAAGCTTTGGGCACTAGTTATAGTTGACCAAAGTTCAGGGAAGGTGAAGCTTTCCTTCATATCTCACTTCATCATCTCTGTTACACAAAATGCCTTCTATTCATTTTCCCGCAGCAACCCTGCACTGGAATTTAAATAACAATGTCTACTGTCATCAGACATTCCCATGGACCCAACAGGCTCGGCAGCCGCTCATATGCTGTACACATATCTGGGGAATTCGCTGCCGCTGACACGGAGGCTACAAATTTGCCACCCAGTCGCCAGATCACTGGAAGCTGGACTGCTGCACCTCCAGGGGCAATATACACAGCATGTCATAAAGCTCTGGGAAGCAGAGAGCTGTGAGTTTGTCCTCACTTCACACATGTCCTCACTCTCCCCTGGGAGAGACAGAGAGAGACAGTCAATCACTCCTAGCAACTAGGGCATCTTATCCTCGGCTCACCCTCGCCGGTTGGACGCTGGCTCGTCTGGTTTAGCGGCAGAGGAGCGGACACATTGGGAGGGGTCCTGTCCTCGAATCACACTGACTCAAAGGTAACACAGGGACAGAGGGAAAATATTGTCTCTATCCTTTGATGCAGCTTGGAGCTGCTTAACAGCTGCTCTTACTTCACCCTTTAACAAATCCTCTAATTCTGATCATTCACAACACGTTATTCCTCTTTTTGTTCTGCATATAGTACGAAAACAAAGTCAGCCATTGTTGCCGCCGTTTGGCTCTGACAATACAACTTAATCTTTAATTTAACCCTATAACCCCTTTCATCATAATGTGACCCACTGCTCCCCGCGCTCATCAATAAATCAGACTTCAGAATTTCAAGACGCGTCTGAGACAGAAATGAATTTCCAGCTCAAATGGAACCATTTGTGCCTCCACCAGAAATCAATTCATTTTCAGTTTTCAGTGGAAAAGCAGAAAAAGAAATGAGATAAAAAAAAAAAAAAAAAAAGTCTCTTAACATCTCATCTCTGCTGCTTTTCCACAGAGAGCCTCGGCATTGTCTAGAGACGGCGCAGAGATCTTCTACCGAGGCTTATTAATTCACTACTCTCATCTCCCCGAGCTGGCTATCATTACAGCCCTATATATAGAGTCGCGCGGGGGAATAGTGAGGGGATGCACACACGCATTAACATTAATGACTTTAGGCTCTCTGCTCGTGAACCGTGTGTGTGAGATCGCAAAAAAAAAAAAAAATGTGTTTGCACGCCGTGAAATAAACACTCTTTTGTTTACAAACAAAGACTGGTTTCCTTTTCGCCGCCATATCTCGGCATCAAGTTGATCTCTGGTTTCACAAGAGAGGGAGAGAGAGAGAGAGAGAGAGCAGAGTCTAATCTGGGATCTTCTGCAGGTTCGGTGGAGTGCAAGCTCCTACTGAGTCTGCTAATGAACAATCATCAGTGCCTCCCCCGGTGGCTGCTGTAAAGGACCGGTGCACGGCTGCATTGTGGAAGCAGGATTACATTGTGTTGGCCTGTCCTCGGTAATTCTATCCTGATCTCAGCAGGAGTCTACACAGCCCATTACATTTTCCACATTGTGTTAATCAGGATCTAATGTCCAATATTGCAACCGCACGCTCCGGGTTGTGTGCACGAACGGAATCCTGCAGGATACATGTGAAGGAGAGAGACTTTAAATCCTTCCTCCCCTGCAGCACCCCCAGCTGCCCCTCCTCAGGCCCCATCCTGTGTGGCTCAGTAGTGTGGTAGCAGATGGTGCTTAAGGGGGGTGGGGGGGATGGATGCACACATACTCCTGTCCCCCCTGCATGAGCCTTGGGGGTGTTTGCAGCACGGCAGGGGCAATCCAGTGGGCTTCCACCCAGCAGCAGAATGTGACCCCACTCTCTCTCTTGCATTGCCCTTAGGCCTGAACACGGTCAGCCACCCATAAACCAAAGACAAGGCCACTGCCATTCTCCTCCACAAACACACATGCACACTCCCTCCCTCCCTCACTCCATCCCTCCACACACACACACACTGCAAGGATGGGTCGATTCCCAGCTATTTCCCCCCTCATGGAGGATCCATTAAGTGTCTTGTGCACACGCATGTTGTTCGCACGTTACATTAACTGACAGCAGGATGAATGATTTATTCGGGGGGGCTTTTCAATTGTCAGAGATGGATGGCATCAATAGGGGTTTTGTCCTTGCTGATGAATCAGGCGATTTAAACAAATCTATCGCCGCGCGCTGTTGTACAAGCATCCTCGGGAAACGACTCCGGGGACCCGCCTCTGTTTTAGAAGCGGCGCTACTAAAAAATACAAAAAAACGAAGGAGAAACAGGTGAGAGGAGGGAAATTGTTAAGCTGGCAGAAGCATATTGCGGCGCATACACCCTAAGCCCTAGCGCTGCTCCCCTTCAGTCTCTTTGATATCTTTATGCAAATATGAGCTGGCTGATTTGGGAGTATGGAGAGGATTAATGGCTCTCTCTGTGGACTCGGTGTAACACAGTAGCAGAGGATTGTGGGTCAGGGAAACTGGGCACAGCGGGCATCAGCTGCCACGCTCCAGGTATGAAGGCTTTGACATCTGGGTACAAACTATTCAATATGTTTTAGGGCTGTCAAAGTTAACGCCATAATAACGCAAATTTGTTTTAACGCCACTAATTTCTTAGTGCATTACTGCAATCGATCTTTCGACGGTTGTATGTAGAGGGCTCAGTTTTAAATACTGGCATCATATGAAACTATACAACCTAAGGAATCCTTTGGTACCAACCATGTCATACTAGCTTGTCGCGAAGGAGGCTAAATGACGCTCCATACACTTGTTAAATTTTGGCAAGGACAAACTATCATGGTCATTTTCAAAGGGGTGAAAATGGGTTCTCTGGGTACCCACAAGTCTCCCTTTTACAGACATATCCACTTTATGATAATCACATGCAGTTTGGAGCAAGTCATAGTCAAGTCAGCACACTGACACACTGACAGCTGTTGTTCCCTGTTGGGCTTTGAGCATATATTTTTTATGCTAAATGCAGTACCTGTGAGGGTTTCTGGACAATATGTGTCATTGTTTGTGTTGTTAATTGATTTCCAATAATAAATATATACATACATTTGAATAAAGCAGCATATTTGTCCACTCCCATGCTGATAAGATTATGAAATACTTGACAAATCTCCCTTTAAGGTTAATTTTGAACAGATAAAATTATTAATTTGCAATTAATCGTGATTAATCATGGACAATCACGCAATTAAATATTTTAATCGATTGACAGCCCTAAATATTGAACGTATTTACTTTATCAATCCAGATTCATTAATAATTTATTTATTCTCTCAGCTTATAGTCTCAAAGATATCCGTGCTGCATATGTGTCCCCGTGTGGAATTAGCTGATTAATTAGCCTGGAAGCATTATATGCATTTGAATAAGCACCCATTTAGATTATTTAGCCATGGGAATACTGAAATAACACACAATGGTAAACAATTAATGAGGAAATAAAGCACCAATTAATCAAAATGAATGAAGGAGGATGGAAACGGCACATCACTCGAGGAGTATTATGATTTAAGCATGCAGGTTTTGATTGAATCTGCATTAGAGCCCGTTGTGTATTAGACAGTGGGATGTTGCAATGGCGGGGGGGAATGGGGGGGACGAGTGCTGTGTGAAATAGGCACAATAGGCTGAGCTTGTGTTTTCCTGGAGGCATGCTGCATGCTCTCGTGTCAGCCCTGCTCACTGCCGGCAATGACCAAATCCATCATGACATGTGGACAACAAAGAGCTACAAGAATGCCTGCCTTTAGTGTGCACACACACACACACACACACACACACACACACACACACACACACACACACACACACACACACACACACACACACACACACACACACACACAGCATCTTAGAAGGCAGCGCACTACTATCTCCCCAGAACACAAGCCTATCCCCGTGCACAGGGAGCATTACATGTCACAGAACACAGTGAAATCTTTAAGCACCGTATCCAAATGGGGAGAAAAAAAACTGTCAAATAGCTCTACTCGACATGAAATACAGTAGAGCGGTTGAGCGGAACTAGTCAGAGAGAAGGGAATTTTCCAGATAAAGCTTTCTGGTAGGAAATTGGGAGAGTCCAGTCATCAGTATGTTCCAGGCAATTCTTTAAATTAGCACGAGATTAGGGAGCGCATGGTGATTAAGCTCATTTGAAGTATTGAGGATCCGTCTGGGCATTGGCAAGAGCCACACTTTAATTAATCTGGTAATGGATGAGAAAAATAAGCACTCTTACGCACATATCAGCATTTTGCTGAACAGGAGGAAGTAGAGGAGATGGAAGGGGGGTGGGGGGTGGAGGCTTTCTAAAGCCAGACACAGAGAGTGAAATGGAGCACGTTGCCTACAGAGAAATTAGCCCTGAGTGTAGCCTGATGAATGCACCATTGTATGTTATAATGGGGAAAAAAAAAAAGGAGATTGTATGATTTTTTTTTTTTATTATCACTCCCTCGCCCTCGTCCGGATGTTTTCCCCCGGAAACAAGAGATGTGAGAGGATTTCAGATCACGTAAAGAAGGGCCGCTGCGCCACATTAACAGTGAGCATTGTTCAGTGTGTGAGACAGCAGCAGTCGGCAACGCCAGGGTCTGAGAAGTGAAGCCAATGCTGAAGTGCTTTAAACTTGCATTCTTTCTAATAGCCAGCAGGGGGCGACTCCTCTGGTTGCAAAAAAGAAATCTGATTGTATAGAAGTCTATGAGAAAATGAGCCTACTTCTCACTTGATTTATTACCTCAGTAAACATTGTAAACATGAGTTTATGGTCTCAATCGCTAGTTTCAAGTCTTCTTCAATACAGCATGATGTTCATTTAGTAATTTATGGTCCCATTTAGAGTCAAATAGACCATAAAGCAGGGGATGCTTTAGGGCGTGGCTACCATGTGATTGACAGGTCGCTGCCACGGCGTTGACCAGTCTGGGAGTTGTCCAGTCTGGGAGTTGTCCGTGTTCTCGTCTTACAACTTTAACCTTTTCACAGTGTGTTTTCCGTTCATGAAAGTTAATTATAACATTTTGGTCGCCTTAAAATGTCTTATTCAGCGTTCAGATGTACTTGGTTCCACCCCTTTGTGTCACTTCTGGTTGCAAATAACCAAGATGGTCACGGCCAAAAACCAAGATAGTGACGGCCAAAATGACGAACTTGAGGCTTCAAAGCGGCAGTCCACAAACCAACGGGTGATGTCACGGTGACTAAGAACACTTCTTTGGACAGCAGTGAGGGTATAACTGTTTTTACTCTGTTCTGTTCGCTATGAATGACTTGAGTCAGACGGACACTGTGACTGACCCACACATGACAGACTCTGTTGCTCATTTAACCCTGTTCCACCAGTTTGATGCAGGGACACTTTGGTGACACATGTCTGTACTCGCTAGTTGAGTCATGTACAGATAGGGCTGTGTGTGCAGTGGTGGAATGTACATTTACTAAAGTACTGTAATTGAGGACAATTATAAGGTACTTGTACTTTAGTATTTAATAGGACTGATTAAAGATTCAAATATTTAATCGTGATTAATCAAAGCAAATTTTGTATCCACTTTTACTTATGATACTTAAGTAAATAACATTTATAATAACAATAATAAATAATATAATGATACTATTAATACTGATGATAATAATAATAATAGCAATAATAAATAGATAAATAGTAATAAGTACATTTTTATTATAATACTTTTGTACTTTTACTTAAGTAAGACTTTGAATACAGGACTTTTACATGTAACAAAGTATGTTTACACTGTAGTATTGCTACTTTTATTTAAATAAAAGGTCTTAATACTTCTTCCACCACTGTGTGTATGTGTGTATATAAGTATGCGCCGCAGCAGACAGCAACAAAAGTAACATTTAGTCACACGGTCCCTGAACCAAGCTGGTGCTTGATGAATAATTGAACCCTGGGAAAAGAGCCCTGGAAGAGGTTAAGAGAGGCTGAGTTACACAGGAGCCGCGGCGCTCTCGCTCGGTGGTCGGGAGTCTGCCAGCAGGAAGGCTCCTCACCCAGGACCGTCCCAGGAGTGGACTTCCTCGCCTAATTAGGCTTACGCCCCTTTAACATTTAATAACGGCCGGCTGAATACTTAATCCAAGTCGATACTGAGGGATTTCACAAAGATTATCAGGATTATGAGACAAAAGACTGTCCCTTCCAGTTTGAAATTCCCCCCAATATTTTATAAAATGTATTATTGAATGACATCTCCAGCGGATACACAAGAAACATATTTTTCCTTTGTTATGCCATAGGAGCTCATTTTTCTCAGACATCAGCTAAAGAACAGATGCATGCACTGCGTCATGCGGCGGGGCGAATCTGTGCCAGTGGCTGTCACTCTAATACGCCGAGCCGTGGATGGTATAATAAGCAGTAAATGAGAGATCTTCTGAAAGCCTCGACTAAAAAGCCTAATCACATATGGGGGAGGTCAGTGGACCATCTGTTGACTGATTGTTATCTTGGACAGCTCTCCCCATACCTGAACATCAGCATACTGAAGGCATCCCCCGCCTACACTGATTCAAAATAAATCCAAAAACAGAGAAATTAGGAAGCTCATGAAGAGGAAATGCTTGTCAGAATTTCAAAGAACAGACGCACATAAACCTCAAAGGGCCGATAGACATAAATTGTGTGTTAAATTCAGAATATCTCAACAAATCAGCTGCTTGCAGGCAGAACTCGGAGGTGTCCCTCCTTGTGTGCGGCAGGATTTTTAATACAGGGTGTCATTCCTCAGTTCAGTGTACATTAAGACACGTCGCTGTCTATTTACCACCTCTGACATCCCCCACCCGACATGCAGCCCTTGTCGGCTTTGCTCCGAACCAACTTCACGGCATGAAAAACAGATAATGCTATCGTGGCCTACTTATTCCCCCCCCCCTGCCTTTCCCTGTGTGTGTAATAAGTAGTGATGGCATGTCCTCTTAAGGGAATGTAACTGTGAATGTGAGGAGGCCGTCTAGAGGAAGGGTCAGTGTGGACATGGCTCTCATCACTGAAGAATCCTGCTCCCAAAACAGATTATGAAGGGTGAGGGGTAGGTGATATGTCAATATATTTGCTATACTGTTTATTTTATATAAAAAAATGTTGCCTTTAATATCTGTAGTTGTATTAGGTGGTTGCGGACAATGCTGCAAATCAATAATCAAGACTGCTTTATGGGTATATTTGGCTTTTTTATGTGGATAATTCACTGGATTATCATCATGTGGGTGTTTTATGTATGATAAATATACAAAAATCCTATACAAAATCACAAAAGTTATCCATACCACACACCCCTTGAGCTTATTGTCAATTAGTTAACAGGTTAAGGGCATTTAGTCTATCAGATTCTCATGCCCGTTCACAAGAAATGATGCATAATTCACAAGGCATTTAGCGTGCAATAAGAACACCAGTCTTGCTTTTGGTGTTTCATTCATACTCCCTGTAATCTGTACTGAGTCCAATGTAAATGCATCTGCGTAAATACTGTATGCTACACTCAGAGCTAGAGACGTAGAATAAAAAGTGTGGAAGACTGCTTTTGGCGGAAGGGCGGGTCCAACAAACACAGGACTTTTAACCAGGAGACCGGTGTTCCAGACTGGTGTTTTGTTTTTCAGTGACATTTGTGACGTGTTGTCCGTACTTATGTTAAATTGTTTCCGTACGTATTTTTAATTAGGTTTAGGAAAAACGTCATGGATGGGCTTAAAATAAGTACGTAAACTAAGTAAGTGGTTTTGTTCCCTTGACTTAATTGCATTACGCGTTACTTACGTATCAACGTTAGCGTAGTTTTGTTGTGCGGCATATCAATGACACACAAAGACAGGCGTACAAATGACACGCAGAATGTCCTTGTAACGTTGTGTCATTCATACGCCTTCTCATGATAGGGGGTGCACAGCACACATTAAAGTGACACTATGTAATGTTTGAAAGAAGAAGAAAAGAAACAACCGTCTTCTTAAAAATGAAAAGTTGAATGCACAAGCAATAAAATGCACCGTTGCTTAGTTCAGGATCCTGTTGCTGCTGCAACCTTACGTGGTCTTGTAAGACCAGTTATGGTGACTAATATTAGCTAACCTTAGCAAAGTAAACTTTGGGTAGATATTTGCGTAACTGAATGTCACTAAGACAGATTGTTGACTTTATGAGTCTTCTTATGCCATTCTCATCTCCCATATCTCACTTCAAAGCAAGACTATATACAGTAGCTTTTGTTACACAGACAATTATGGATTGATGGTGAATACTGCATGATAGACCTTGTTCCAACTGCCAGCCTTTAATCTGTTTATTTTGATGGCATATCTAGATTGTATCCAAATGTCTGGACAGCAAAAAAAAACAAATGCAATTTTTACAAATTGGATCAAACCACATTTGGAGGTGGTTTGAGATGTGATTCCAATTCAGTTTCGGATTTCTACAGGTGCGTCTCAGTCCAGCGGCTCAGGCCAAATTGTATTTAAAAGTGTCTTCTATGTCACTTGGAAAGCCACGTCACCAGTGTAGTTATGTAGTTACTCACACCTACGTCGTTACCACAGCGACCCCCATTAGAGATCTGATTTGAGAAATAAATTGGACATGCTTAAAGTCGCACAGTGGCACTATTAGAGCAGAGTCACAGTAAGTCAGTCACATAATATCACTCTAAAAGTTAGCTAACCTCAGCCACCTTAAGCTATCAGTGAGGTGTGTCTTATTGCATAAGTTCAACTGAATATGTTATTTTATCTTTCAAAAAAGTGACACAGTCTTGTTTTAAAGGGGAAAAAGTGAAAAGGAGCAGTTATTATTAAATCCATCTGTAAGCTCATACGTCTGAGCTCCTTTATGGGTCACCTCAGTAAATGACCTGTGTTAAGTCAATCAAATGGCTCTGGGTATGGACTGCCACTCTCAACACACAGGATTAGGTCTAGTGACCCACACTGCCTGAGCCACTTACATAAACACACCCATAGCAAGCCTGTTGTGTAAAACACCTACACATCCTGTAACCTCGCTGCTGCTGCTGCCGTGACGTACACCTTTCTGCTGCGGTGAGCATCTGAGCTAGTCTCCGACCGTGCCGTATATGACCCTGAATTATAAGCAGGATTTTGATCTCGCTAAGGAGATGCATGTCGTAACGGTTGCATTTAGCAGCTCTGGATGCCATCCCTCTCCTGCTGGGAACGAGGCATCTTAATTCAGGATGTGGATCTCAGTCAGCAGGTGAATGCTGGTCTAATCAGCCAACCATATGTCCTCGTATCCCCTGGCTGATTAAGGTTTCCTCTCTCTCTCCCCTCTCTCTGATTGCTGTATGGTTTGATAAATCATATCCCCGGTGAAAAATGCTAATGATATGCTAATGCAGGTTCCAAACTGCTGTCCGGCCAGATAAAGGCTTCCAGCTCGTCTGACCCTCATACTAAATTCCCTGCCCATGTTAGGGAACGGATGTCAATTCTGAGTAAATCTCTCTTTCTAGATTTATTTGTCAGAAATGTGTTGCCCTTGTCCTCCCACATGACCCATCTGTGTAGCCGGGTTAGTCACAGGAACTCAATGCGGCTCCCTCAATCTCTTTGTGGGTCACAAGAAGCACTTTCTACTGCAGATACCAGATCTCGGTCAAATCACAAACACATTAAAGCCAGTACTAATACTCCTCACACACACACACACACACACACACACACACACACACATAGCATGTCTTAGAATACGTGTCCTATTCAAACCTATATCTCCCCTGCTGTGGAACCAGGCATTGAATTTAGGTCATGACCGCTTACCTTGTTATCATGTGATTTTATACCGCAGCAAGCGAATAAACTGCAGCTATGAAACCAGCCACCGTGCAGGAAGAGTTCATCCCATTTTCGGCAGCTGATGAACATCTGTTCAGCATTAGTGGTTACTGCTCTGTGGTCCGTGGTCCTCGGGGTGCAGTGCAGGGCTTCGGTTGATAATGTTGAATCCTCAGGTGCGCCGTGCTTCTGTTCGGAAAGGTAAAAAACAGAAAGATAAAAGAGATAAGAACTAATTTCCTGGTTGCCTCACATGCAATCTAAAAGCAGTGAATGAAACCTGTCACGGGTTTTAAACATAACTGACTGTTTTTAGAAAAAGCACCTGAGCATATTGCTTAAGAGTCAAGTTAAATTTCAGGGAGTCAGAGCGTTTCGATCAACTATAACGCCATACTTACATGTGCCAATACAACGTGACAAGATGACTAATCAAAAAAAGAGAAAGATCATTAATCAATCACCCCTGACAGAGTGCATCGGGGCATTTTTGCCTTCCTACTTATAATAGAGTGTAACCTTAATTTAGGCAGAGCATTTACATTAGCTGATTAACACCAGCTGTTTCCATTCATGCTCAACAACCACTGGGTCATTCATCTGCTGTCTGGTTATCAGCTGACAGGAAACGTCTAAACATATTCATGCAGGTGTACAGCATGGCCTTGTGACATTATTACTCTGCTGATATGTTCATGCTGACACGGTTTACTGGCCTGCTTATGTGCTGAGTTTATGTTGATTTATTATGTTTATGCGTGTGTTTATTAAGACGGGGAATAGTTCTTTCAGAATCCTCGTTGATGTTCAGATTCTTTGAGAGCTGAGCGGAGCCTCTTCCATCAAATCTAACTAGAAACTATAAAACTATTTGCTATAAATGCTCAATTTCTTGTCTCCGAATAGGGCTGTGTATTGGTAAGAATCTGGCGATATGATCATGATACAGGGGTTACAATTTAATATATTGTGATACTGTAATTAAGGCGATATAGTGCGATTTTGAAAATGTAATTTTAGGAAAACTGTCATAGTATAAAGAACACACCACCTTTGCTTTTTTATGCAATCAGAACAGTGGGATGTGCATTTGCATTTATCACAGACCCTGTAACATCCAACATCATAGCATTACTTTAAGAGGGCACATCTCTTTGAAAATGAAATAAAGTATTAAGTATAAGTTGATCTTTGCATGTAAAATCATCGATACAGTATCACAAAACATAATATTGCGATACTCCATATTTTTAATATTTTCTTACACCCCTTTCTCTGACTGAAATGGAATTTGTGTGGTGGTGGTTTTCAAGAGCCACACAAAAAACCCATGTAGACTCCAACCTGGGACGTTGCAGGTAAATTCCCCCCTGACACTTTTGATTTTTTTAGGGTTACTGGAGGCCTACAAGACCTAAATGCTTGGTCTTCAGTAGAAGAAACAGAGGCAGTCACCATAACATGAATTTATTTATTCATAAACAAATAAATAAATACATTTTATATTAATTAATTTAAATTTGAACTATTTTTTTAACTTTATATATACTATTATTCCTTGAGTTTCCCCTCAGTTTATTTTTTATCTCAAATTAAAAATGTGAGAAATGTTGTACAAATTGTGTCTAATTGCTGTAACATGTCAAACATAAATGAATATTCACACAAATGCATAAAGACTGACAAAAAAAATATTGTTTTTGTTGAGATTTAATGTTCATTTTTGACCTTGTGGTGTTTTTGTCAACTGCTGCTTCAAAAGGTCAAGAATAAACTTTCACACATTTTGAGCCAACACGGACGAGAAGTCCTCAAAGTGCTGCACAAAGCTCCAGAACAGCTACTGAGTGGTGAGATTGTTGTTGTGAGTAGTTGTATTGTGTGCGTGTGTCTAAGGGTGTAGGTGCACATTCCTGTGTGTGTTTGTGTGATTCACACATTCCTTAGGCTTAAGGAGAGGTCGGTCGTGATGAGCATATTTCTCCAATCGTGTGGCACCTCGGTGTTTACATACCAGACGTGCTCCGGGGAGACGGAGTGACTGACACAATAAGCGTGCCTGGGCTGTCTGTACATCACAGCATGCCTCTAGCATGGCACAATTTATCAACACGCTCCCAGATAAACAGAGGCTGCTGCTCTGAATGCTTGTAGGTCCAAAGCAACATGATGTGTGGCGCCGGCTGGTGCTATAGTACCTTTGTAAATTGAATATCTTGCGGGTTTTGGATAACTTAAAGATGTCATCTTGGACTCTGGGAAATTGTATGACTTTTATAGACCAAATGATGAACTGATTGATCAAAAATAGTAATTCAAATATTGCTCAACAATGACAGTAGTTGTCTCAAAGCTGGGTCGGGACACAGCAGGCAAAAACGTTGTTATTCATGCACTGGTCGATTTTAAGATTTTGGGTTATTTTGCTTCAATAACATGACTTATTTCAGACTAGTGGAAAGAAAACATCTAAAACACACATTTAGGAGTTTATTTTACTACAATTTGTCTATTTGGGTCTATAGATTTCTCCTAAATTCACCAAAAGATAGCATTAGATAATGCCTCATTTGCATATTTAAACATGCAATGTAAGAAAACTTGTAATACAAAAAAGAACTGTCTTAATGTAAGTAACCAACTGGGGAAGTTTAATGATGATATCTATTGGTATTGAATATTCGATTCTGATTGGTCAATCACAGCGTTTTATGGTCTGTTATTTCTTTACAGCAGACCGTTGCTACGTATGACAGACTGTTGCTATGGACGCAGCCCTGATGTCAGACTCTGGAGGACCGTTTTTATGTCAAATCATTGATTTCTTAAGTACGTAGCAGTGTAATAAGCGGGATAATGTACAGATAGCGGGTCATTGTTGTGGAAATAAACCCCGACAGGGCGATGCGGAAGGGTGGACCCCGACTCGAAGCCCTGAAGTGGACAAATAGATAGTGAACAATGACCAGCTCGCTGTACATTAGCCCTTACTTAAAGGCCGTTTTCTCTTACATATTTGCACTTACATACACCAAACTTTGTAGTTTCATAGCTGTCTATATTCTGAAGGTTTTTACAGACGGATTTGTTTACAAATCATTCATAGCCTGATTTATTGAACATTTTATTCATAAAAACATGGCGAAATTTTTCTTTTTTTTTTTTAATGTCTGTTGACAGTATTTTCTGATTTATAGAGTGATAATAAAAGATTTTCAAAATTCCCTCTGTAAAAACCTTTGACTCTAATATGTCAACAAAATAAAACAAGTATTTTGAACCTGGTTTGATCCAATGTTCAGAGTTCTGTTTCGGAAATGTATGCAAATTAGCACATAATTAATAAGATAATGCCTCATTTGCTTATGTAAACATACATTTTTAGAAAACTTGTAATACAAAAAAATGATTGTCTTAATGTACGTAATCAACTGGGGAAGATTCATGGCGATATCTTTAGTTAATTTTTACCCTATTCACCTGTAGCGTGACTAGACGTGATTAACAGCTATTGTTTTCAGTATCTTTATGGTCTGTAAATCTAATAGAAGCCAGTTGTCCATAATCATATAATCAATTTAGGAAACCAGCCTCTTTCCTATATGATAGGGGTTATTGAAAAGGAGGAATGGCCCTGAGAGGAGAATGGCGACCTTTCCCCCGGAGCCTGACCCCTGACCCGCCTCTCTGTGATCAGCTAATTGGGAGAGAGCGAGTTAGAGGAGCCTAAAAGCTCTCTCGGTGGAGCCGAGCGGCTGGGACCGGGACAAGCCCGCTGGGGAAAGAGCTGGTCTACTTGAGGAGAAGGATTGAATAATGCCTTTGTGTGGAGGCCAGTCTGTCTCTGTGTGTGTGTGTGTGTGTGTGTGTGTGTGTGTGTGTGTGTGTGTGTGTGTGT